>VYYI01000041.1:0-71184 GCA_021029175.1 Bilobella aurantiaca | reverse complement strand
ATGCTCTCCTCCTCATGAAATTGCAGCGTTTTGGGTCGCTTCGTTTCTACGCGCGCTGCCAATTCTCCAGCGGCTCCAGGAGGACTCAGCAGCGGCGGAATGTTGGTGACATTTGAAATTATGGCAGTAGTTGTCGAGGTAATGGCACACGAGCCCGTGGCAGGAACCAGCGTCTTTTTCAGCGATGATTTGCCACCACCGGAGTGGCTCGTGGCGTCGCTGGAAACGCTGGAACGTGACAGCCTCCAGGTAGCGGTTGAGTTGGAGGTGGCCGAGGAATCGTTCCTACTGTTCGACAAACTGGAGTCCTGTGACGGTTTCCGCGTCACGGCCCACGAGTTTCGACGTTTCGGCTCCAGGAGCCTCAGAGGGATGCCACAGCGTCCCTGGAGAAAGTACATGAAACGTGAATTTAGATTCAAAGTGTGCCGCCTCCATGACTGTACCTGTTGTGCTCTCCAGGAGTCAGAACGTGAGGAACTGAAATTGTCACTGGAGACGGAGGCATGACGCTGATGCTTTTCGCCTTCGGGCTGGAAAGTCGTGGCATTGGCAGTGTTGTACAGATAGCGACGAACATTTCGCATGCGATAGTCGTCCCTCGCCTTGAAAAAGTCGTTTGAAAAGTTAAAATTTAATTTAAAACAACCAGCGTTTTTCTTATTAGTTCTTCATGAGGAGAAAGTAAAATAAATGAATCTAAGCGTTTGAAAAAAGAGAAAGTTGTGGAATGTCATCAATCCTGAGAGGTCCATTTAATTCATGTAAATTAGAATTCCTGAGAAGACGATTTCGGAAGTTGCTTTGCATAATGGGCGGGGAATTTGGAAGAGTGAAAGCGGGATGTTTGAATGAGTGAAAGAGGAAATGAAAGTATTAAAAAGAGAAAGTGGCGTATTGTCTTGCCTGTCGATTCGCTTCTTTGCTATTATTTTGACAGAGGATGTAGCGCGAGATGAAGCGGCCTAATGACCCATAGCGCGTCGCCCAGCGCTCTGCCGGCGGAATGAATCGATACTTGGCATTCCCATTCATGTCCCTCCCAGGATGCAATCTGCAAGTGAGAGGCGGGACGTTTAAAAATATTTGAACAGAGGCCTATTTAAAAATATTTGAACACACTGTAGCCTCCTCAAGATTTATGCGTACCCATTATGACAGACGCAGGGCTGCTGGCCGTCCTTTGACGATTTCTCAATGAGACTCCCAGTATTTGGCGCTGTTTGTCGATTGCTGAAGTTGGAACTATTTCGACAGCGTCCGATTCCTCGTGTCACTCGAGACTCTTCAATGGCCTAAAATTCAAAAAAAAAATTTAATGAGAAAAAACAATTCCATTAAAAAAATTGCTATCCGTCTATTTAAATTCTTTTAAATTTATTTGAACAGAAATATTGATAGTAAAGTTGAAGCCCGGTTTGAGCACGATTCTTGCAAAAAAAAGACCAAAATTAAAAAAGAAAGTGGGGAAAGAATACCTTGCAGATGAGGACGCAGTCCTTTTTGAACTGTTTGGTGAGGATTGCGTAGAGAAAGGGGTTGCAGCATGAGTTGAAGGGGAGAATGAATACGGTGAACACTTTGGCTTCCTCTAATGAAACGAGCTGGAGGCCGGCGATCGCTGTAAGCGAAAAGAAAGCGATGGGGAACCAGCAGAGGAGGTCTGTGAAGACGAGCAGCGCCATTCGCTTGGCGATTCGCGTGTCGTTGGAGTTCCAGGCCTGAGAGCCCCTGATGGAGCAGTACATCTTCAAGTAGCAGCCCATTAGAATTGTAAATGCGACGCCGTTGGCAAACATGAGGAAAACGACATAGAGGAGGCTCCACGAGTCGCCCGTTTCAAAGGGGAGGCAAACTGCGAATTTACGGTAGTCTGAAATGCCGAATAAGGGTAGGAGAGCCATGAGGAGTGAAAATGACCAACCCAGAACCATTATGTAGGCAGCGTGCCGCAGAGAAAGTCGCTGAAATCAAAGAGAAAGTCATTTCAAAACTTGGAACTAAAGTTATTAATTACGCCTACTGATACTTTGTATTTTGTTACTAAATACTTCCAGATAATATTTTGATAATTTAATTAATTTAATTGTATAATTAAATTCTCTCTCAAAATGTTAACGATTGGACACCGCATAAGAAACCGAAATAAAAAATTACGGAATCTAGAACATACAAAACCAGTTTCCATTTTCAAATCTTTCAAAAGCAACACGTTCAATTTGGTCAAGATTTGTAGATTTTAGCAGACAGATTTATGTTCGTTTCAGCTTCCGGGACTTTCTCTTTTTGTAAACGGTAAATTAAGAAAGGCTCCGTACAAGCTATTTTTGACTTCTCTGCAAGTGGGTTTTAGTTACCTTGTTGAGATGCATGGCATGCGTGATGGCATAGTGCCTCTCCATCGTGATGACTGCCAGCGTATAGACGGAGAGTTCAGAGCTGAGAACTCCCAGAAATCCCGCCGTTTGACACGCCGTTGACCACTGCCACGGAATGGCGTACTTCCTGAACTCACCCAACGTCGCCGCATCCACCACGGCCAGAAAGCCTAAACAAAGATTGAGAACAGGAAGTTTGAGATTTACCTTCTGGACCCTTAAGCTTGTTAAGGGCCCACAACGAGGGTCATAAATCCCTCTCCTACCTAGATACACCCCCATGAAGAAGTCAGCGATGGCCAAATTGCAGACCAAGAAGCGCGGAACGTCCATTTTGGTCCTTGCGAAGATGAGGACGAAGACAACGGTTCCGTTGCCCATGAGAGCGAGGAGGAAGACGATCCAGACGCCGCAACGAAGGGTCCACCAGTCAAATAAATCATTGCAGGGCATGAAGGGACCTATTACAAAGCAAAGTGCCAATCAGCCTCCAAATAATAACCACAAGCTCCACAGAATAAGGCCTCCCTTAAGGGTCCTCCAGCATCAATTTGTGAGTAAAAGTTATTTTGATTTTGGAAGCGTTAATAAATAGGAAAAGACCCTTTTCTCCAGAGAGGAGTGTTGATGGCCATCAATTTTTCACTTGGGATGTGATTCACGAGAGGAAGTGTATTTTTAATGGGAAGTACTTCCGAGACAAAAAAAATGGCTTACGAAATAGCTGTCAGAAGCGGTTTTTTGTTTTGGTAATTTTTTTTTGAATTAGGAAATAAATTAATGTGACATAATGGAGTACCGGGTTGCGGGATGCAGTGGATGTCTCTTGAGAGGTGATTGGCTGCACGTGGCGAAAAGATGTCGTTTTTGGATTCGTCGAATGGAAGCATTTCGGTCGTTAAGCTTCCGCCAGAAAACGACTTCATGAAATCTTCAGCAAGCTCTCCGTGATCCGAGAAGTTGGCTGTAAAGCAAACGGTGGCAATTTTATTTTAATTTTGCTACAAAAAAAAATTCATTTTTTCTTACTTTTTGTTAGTTGTATGTTTACATTAAAATTCTTATGTAAAATTTGTGAAACTAAAATTAAGAACAGACTTGCCGAGTTGCTAGAAAGTTCATTCAATTGAAAATCGTTTAAATGGAAACATATTTGTGTTGTGAAAGCATTCGGTGAAAGCGTAGCGCTTAAAAAAAAGTTGTAAATTTTAAATGCTAAATTTAGTTTTCGAAATGGGGCTCCGGAGGTTATTTTTTAGGAGGGCTAGTTAGGAAGGCGGGAAGGTTTTCCCTTTAGAAGTTTTGATGAAACTTCAAAATTAAAATGAAAGCACGTCTTGCGCTTATGTCCCTCTCATTACCTTTCCCTTCGCTTTCTCTTAACCTTTTCTCCGCCAAGCAATTCCGTTTGATGCTCAAAATACATTGTAATTCGGATCCTCCAATCTGGCTTCCAATAAAAGAAAACGAGTCTCTAACATCTCCCTTCCTCACGTACAGAGCGTTTCAATTCACAAAAAGAGAAAGTTAGTGAAAGTGAAGTTTCCTTCATAGAAAAAAAAAGTCTAAGAATCTGCCCCAAATGGAACTTGTAGCACATTATGGGGAGGTGATTTTGAGTTTTCACTTCTCTAGAACGCTCTTGACTTTTTCGGACTTTCTCTTTTTGTAGGGATGTTAAGAGAGGCTCTGTAGCGGTTGAAGTGGGAGGGTACTTAAGGGCTTCTCTTTTGTATGGGATGTTGGTAATAGAATTGGTGGAGATTAGTATTGCTTTTCATTAGGGAGGCTGGTGGTGGGAGATGAGGACTTACTCACCAAGGCCAGGCCATAACTCTGAGAGATTCAGTGTTGATAAGGCCGAGTCAAAGTCCTTGTCCGTGGGGTAGATGACATCTTCCTGGAGGGAAGCTTCGAGGCCTGAATTGGGATGCGGCCTCAGCCTGAAGCGGACGTCGTTGAAGAGGCAGCAGTGGTATGCATAGGATAGGACAAGTGACCTCACGTGCGGAAACGACTCAGGCCCGGGAAATTCACGCAGATTCGGATTGTTGAACGTTTTGAGGTGGACAAGGCCGGAGAGGCCCTCAGAGGGAAGTTCCGGGAAAATGTTCTTTCCAAGATTTCTGGACAAATGGAGAAAGTCAGGCTTCAATTCCCACTTTTACTTGTGAATGTAAAATCAAATCAACACTTGAACTCGATTCGAGGGGGCAACGGACATGGAGCGAAAGCAACGTGTCCTGGAGTGAACCTCTTCAACTTTCTCCATGGAGAAAGTTCAAGAGGAAAACGGACAACGTTTTTTTTTGAACTTACAAATCTTCCAATTTCTCCGTGGACGCAAATGCTTCTGGATGAATATAGGAAATGATATTGTAGCTCATATCTCTGAAAGCAAAAAAAAAGTTAAAGAACACTTTCGTTTCTAGCTCTGCCTTGTGGTCATCTGCTAAATTTAAAATTTGGAATTACAAAAATTCCCTTCCATTACATCACTTGACTTAACCCCTCCATTTCTACCTTTTCGGGTATGGAAAATCTGGAGTATGAAATAATTATAATGCAATTTTAAAGTTAACAGATGACCACACAATAATACGCGGTACGTACAAGGTTCTAAGATTTCTCAATCCGACTAGAGCTTCCTGTGAAATTCCAATTATTCGATTACTTCGTAAATGTAAGTCGTGCAGATCTGTGAGGGATTCAAAGGTTCCATCACCCACTTCTTCAATAATGTTTGAACTGAGATCCCTTGAAAAAAAAGAAAGTACAGAAATAATTGCCTGTAATAGTGGAGATTTACGAGTATAATTAAAATTCTTACAGTATGCGAAGTTCTTTGCACTGATTGAGATCAGGAATTTGTGCTATTTTGTTCGACTTGAGATCACTGCGGAGAAAGTTCAAAAGATTAGCATCACTGTACAAAGATTACACTCCAAGTGTCTCTTTTTCTATCTCTTTCAAATTCTATTCTTCCAGGAGTAATTTATGGATACAAAAAAGTATACACATTTGTTTTAAGGGCCAATAAATTGTGTCCTAATATTTGTCAATATCGCTTGGAATTCGGAAACGACTTTTCAAAAAAAAAAAACGATTTTAGTGTGATAAAAGGGAAATGAAATTCTGTGAAGAAGTGAATCCACAACAATATATTTCTTTGTAGCACCTTCCCCTGAACCCTATGAAATAAATGTCGTGTTATACAATACCGATTTAAAGGAGATTCAAGAGAAAAACGCTTTTTTTTTTCAAACGTAAACTTTCTTTTACATTTCTTCTGTCTATTGTATCCCTGTGAAAGCCTCACCAATATTATTTTGAAGGGAGAAAGCCCCGTCGAAAATATAGTGAAAGCTAGGATTGTCAAGGCAAAATGAAAAGGGCGATGACCGCTTCCTCCTTTTTTTGAAAATGACATTTTTTTGAAAGCATCAAAAGTGTAACTTGAAAAGTTCCAAGTTTGGCTCTTAAACATTTCATAAAGGGAATCTTTTGTGAGAGGGTGTGAACGTATGAGACTTGAATCTTGCAGTGATTCTAAGGGCACTTTTGAAGGGCTTCCCTTACGAGCCCTGCAAAGGACTTTTATTGGGTTGGAGAATGGTTCCCTTTCTTATTAGGACTCGAATCCATCTAAATCTAATGTGACTCTCTTGCGATTGGCGATGCTGAGTGAACATAAATTGGGGAAAATGTTTTTTTTTTTGAAAACGTTTTTTGAAGGAGAAAGCTAAGTTGACTTACAGGCTTTTGAGCTTGGGTGTGAAGGAGCAGAGCGTGGCTGGAATCAGCGTAAGAGAGCATCGGTCGATTCGCAGCACTTCAAGCGACGTCGTTCCGTTCAAGTGAGGAAACTCCGTCAAATTCTTCACGTCCGATAGAATCCTAATTCAAATTTTAGAAAGTGTGAAAGGAGAAAGTTGATGGAATCAAAACCGCAACACATCCCTTTACACCTTTCAAATTGGATTACTTTTATCAAATTTCGGGTTTAGAGAGTCAAATCGTATTACTTTCTCCTGGGAACTTTGGAGACTCAAGGACTTTTATTATTGAAAATTAATTCACCTCGCTCAAAAATTTGTGGTGAAAGTAATCTACCATAAAGTTTACTTTCACTCTTAATTCTCTCTTAACGATGTCGATATTTTCACTTTCGATATTTCCACTCGATATTTTTTTTTGTCTATACCAGCATCCAAAATCCGATAATAATTAAACCTGGGATGTTAGTTGCTCTTCGTGAATGGTTAAAAATATTTGCGGATTTACAATTAACAATTTCAAGTTTTCATTTTATCTTCCTGTATTTTGAAAAACAAACTGATTCTCAACATTTCTATTTTTAAACAAGATTTTCTTTAATTTGGAAAGATTTTTGCCAAGATTTCGAAAATAACTCAAGCTGTTTTTTTCAAGATTTAGTTTTCGTTTGATGAGGATAACTAGTGATTTTTGTGGGCTAAAACCCAATGATGACTTCGTTGTGAAAAGAGAGATTAAAATCCTGGTCACTTATTAAATGTTTCCTGGAGAGAGCTAATTGTAAATTTCCTGGAAATGCCTATCATTTAATCTTTCAGCGCAGCCCTTCCCCTTCCTCTCTTAAGACGGAGTTTAGTTAATTTGATTGCCTCAAGTGGGGGCATTAGTGGAGAAAGTAAATTAGGGCGAAGTGGCGGAGAAAGTTCTTTTCTCCATTCAAGCCTAATGTCTTTTGGAAGTGAAGTGGGAAAAGGATGATAATTATTATTAGGATTATTAATGCTTAATGACTCCGCATTAAATCTCATCTGGAGAGGCGAGGGAACGTAGAAAGGAAATTACTGCCTTTTGCTACAGAAAACAAAGGAAAGGGAAAGTTGGCTCGTTAGGGTGAATTGTGGGAGAGGTGTCATAATGGATGAAACAAATTGGGGACTTAAGCCACTTAAGCACTAAACTTACAATTTCTTGAGGTAGGAGAGGCTAGTGAACCCTTCGGGATGGATCCACTCCAATGGATTCCCACGGATTTCAAGCAGGATTATTTTGGGCATGAGGTCCTTCAAGGGACTCTTGATTTTGAGTATTTTATTGTTGGCTAAGGACCTGGAATTTTTGTAATTAATTCTAATTACTCTCCAATTAAAATAACTAATTTTTTTCACAATGGAATCTTACAGTTCATTTAAATTTGGCAATTTTGCCAAAGCTGTAGGAATTGTCGTAAGTTGATTGTCATTTAGCTCCAGCAGCTTCAGAGAGGTGAGTCCTTCAAACGCATCTTCTTCGATTTCTTCAATGAAATTATAGCCGAGATTTCTAAAATCAAAATGATATCTCGTAAGTAATCTTTTTAGCTTGATCCGAAACTTAGTTAAGTTTTCACGTTAAATATCAATCCGCAATTTAAAAATTAAAACTGAAAGTTGAAATACGATACGATCAAAGTACGATATCATTTTTTTTCAATACAAGCCACAAATTTAAAGATCTAAAGATGCTAGGTTCTTGGAACGCTTTCACTGAAAGTGAAAATCCAAAATGTAAAGTTATTGTTCGAAAATTAATATTGACAAATTTGGTTGAAAAAATTATTAAATGCTTTGTTGTAATTTGCTGCCTGAACAATTGAATTGACAGATTTGAATTTGAAAACAAACTTCTGTAGATTTTTTTAAAATACAAATTGTATATTTGAATTTCGATTCATGTGCTAAAGTTTGCTAGGATGGACTTCCGGTGGAAGACCATCCTTTTCCTGTGCTGTTGCTTTTTTGAATCATTTAGTGTAGCCCAACTATCAGATGATGAGAGTACTGAGTTTTCCGAATTGTACAAATTGTACAGAGGGTGTGGCTTCATCAAAACATGTATCAAAATCTGCCTCATTTCCGGATCTCCCGATGACACTTGCGTCAATTGTATTCGAAGACGCTCATGCCCCGCAATTGTCACAATTAGCTATGAAAATGGGCACTTTCACAGTCAAATGCTCATACGGCAAGTTAGCCTACAAAATGTCTACGTATCGATGGGAATCGCTCCGGAAAAGTCAATGGTAACACACATTTATTAACGTACTTTTTTTAGTATGCAAGAAATCTGAACAATTTTTTTTTTAATTTTTTTAATTTCCAAATTAGCTGAATGCTCCCTATGTTGCTTGCGTTTACCGTCCGGATAAGCAAGACTCGGCTCGCGTCGTCATGTACAGTGGATACACGGCCAGAGACTACACAATTGTCAACTACTTTGATGTAAAGGATAATTTAAAAAGATTAATATTTAAAAAAAAAAAATTTATAAAAAAAATGTGAACTTTTTATTTAAATTTTTAGCCTGCCGAGCCGAGTAGACATATATTCTACAACAAAAAAGTGGAAACGATTGACGTTGCTGGTCAGCCGAGACCCGCCTTTTACTGCCAATTTACTTGGAAATCCGAATTCAAAATTCCCGAATTACCCGAATACACCGACTTCAATTTGAACTCGGATAAGTACTACATAATTGCGGCAATCGGAAATGCTGGCGACAATTTTGTCGCTGACTGTAATGTCCAAAATATTTTACTGAAACCCAAAAGTTTGCGCAAAACTTTAATTTTTTGACAGGGGCTCTTGGCGGACATGCTAACACTGACAACGGTCGAGTCGTCACTGAAGAGAAAAGTTTACTCACCAAAGCGGTGTGTTTTCTATTTTCAAAAAGTGATAATTTTTTTTTCAGAAAAAGGCATTTAAAAAAAATTAATTTGAACTTTTAGAAAAACGACGATTTGGACTATGACGAAGACTACGACTGTGAGGAGACTGTTTGCGGTAGAGCTCCCGGGAGACCCAACGAAATTTACTCTCTAATGGCAACTTTGCTACTGTTCTGGAAGGCTCTGTACAGGGAAAATTAAAATAACTTACAGCGCATACAGTTTTGGATCTGAGGACAATTTGACAATTTTGAGGCGCTCCAGGCTTCGAATGAAGTTGTGGTCGAGTCGGCTACAGAATAAATTATACGTTGCACACAAGTTTCAAATTCACTAGAATAATAAAACATTACAGAATTTGAATTTTTGGATTCGACAGCAGAATTTCGTTGGGAATCTGCCGCAGTTGATTTCTCGAAAGCGTCAACTCTTTGAGTTCCAGCGATTTGGCAAAAGCTCCAGCGTCAATTCCATTGATAGAATTTGAATTCAAGTTTCTGAAAATTAAATAATTATAACTAATTATTACAAAACGAAATTTTTTTCAATCTTATTTTTATATTGCTGATATTATTCATAATTCCATTAGCTTACAATTCTTGTAGTTGGGTAAGATGTTGGAAAGTGGAGCTGCCAATCCAGGTGAGATTATTCTGAGTCAAATCTCTGAAAAGTAAGCAAATTTCGGCATAAGAATAACAATTGCAATTAGCAGATAAATTAGCTTGTAATTAGTTGTAGTTTAGAAGTTTTCGCATTTGTAACTCCAAAGCTTCCAGCTCATGGAACCTTTGGAAATTACTTTAGATTCGGGAACGACATGTCCTAAAATAAATGCGTTACAGCGTTAAATAATTAAATTCGGCAGGAAAATTTGGCAAACTTTTTGAACGGGCCATCCTCAAATGCAGAAAGAAAAGTATGGGAAATTTCGCATTTCTGAAAAAGTCGCCCAGATTTTTCTGGCAGGAGCCGCTCATGTTTTTCAGCACTTCCTGTGCATCTGCTTAGCAATATTTAATTTCGTCCTGAAATTCAATTTGTTAGGCAATAAATTATTCAGCGAATCTCGGAGCGTTAATAACTGTGGAAGGGCTTTATTGTGGTTATATTTCAGTCCTGAGAAAATGAATCGTCTCTGCATGACTGGGCATAATTAGAAGATTTATCCATGTTAGCCCTAATACCACCATCTTCCATTATCATCCCTTTTCAAATCTCAACCAAAGTGTTTTGGCAAAGCGCCTCTACGCAGCGACGTGCTAAAAGACCTTCTCTTCTGTTTGAAAAATGGCTTTGCAAAAATTAGGCAGCCCACCTTTCCTTGGCTCGAGAAAAAGTGGAGCGCTCGCTGAAACGACCAAGCGCTAATTTCCGGCATAATAAAATCCAGTTCTGGATCTGTGCTAATTTGGAGAAAATGAAATAGAAAAGCGGCAGTTTGGAAAGATAAAGTTTTCTTTTTAATTCCTTTTTTATCTTCCACTCCCGCCTCTTTTAATTATGATTTTGGTAGAAAGTAATAAAGAAAAGAAAAGCTTATGCTGTTACAAATGTGTGAACTTTTCTGGATTTCCGGCAGCGCACGACTCTGCAAGAACCGAAAAAAAGATTTTTATGCCCATTCAGCTTCTTACGACTTCCTGCCTCAACATGAATTATTTCACATTAATTTTCCTTTTTTTCCCTTTATCTCGATGACCCTAATTCTAGTTATGAAGAAAGTGCTATTAATTGCTTCAATCCTAATTTTTTTTAGATAAAAGGGAAAAGTGAAATCAGCATCTGTGGAAAAAATGCTTTGAAAAAATGTTGGCGAGAAGCTCCGTCAGCCGGTGATTCTTTTCTCATTTCTGAATTTTGAAAAAAAGAAAGTTTGAAAATTGGCATAAAATTATGGAAGTTTTTGAGAGTTTGAGTGAGACGGGAAAAGTTTGTTCCCTCCAGATCACAACTTTATGTTTATGACTACTTGCGGATTCTGTCGGAACTCATATTCGAAATGGTGTATAATAATTTGCTAAACTACAGAGCCTTTCTTAAAGATTTTTTTAAAATTCTACTAAAAAACTTATGAGAGTATTCAAAATCAATTACAAAGTTTACAAGCACTTATCCGAAATTAAAAAAAAGCAGTCTACTTCCTCTCTGGTTTTCAGGAGGGACAATGAACAATGTTCTAGGTTTAGATTTTTTTTTTATTTTAAAAAATCACTCTGTATGTCAAGGAGGCATTTTGAAAAGAAAAAAGGAGTAAGTGTCTCCAAGTCCGTTGGCCCGTCCTCAACAGGAGACGGTTTCTGACGCTTTTGCATACTAGTAACTTATGTTATCAGATAACTCATACGACGCAAAAAATACTTTCTCCTTGTCTTCTGCAGTAGTGGTGTGCGCCACGATAGAAAAAAAAACCATTATTCAAATAAGAACCCTTTAAAACTCCACCTTTTCTTGGCAGAAAAATTATGGTGAGGCGAGATTAAAATTATATCTTCCCGGGAAGATTCAAATTTTTTGGCTTGGCGGAGAAAGTGAAAGTAGAGAGAAAGCTGCTGTTAACAGCGGGTGGATGACCTCGATTAAATGTGTGCGGGACTAATACGAAACTTTGCTTCGAGGGCATACTTCCAGTGAAACGAAAGACTACTAAATTTTCTTTTTGAAAATTCAATTTGATTCATTCTACGGATATTAAAAACAGGAAACTAATAAAACCAACTTTTTTTAGCTTTAAGAGTAACATACGAGTCAGTTAATGTCTCAAAACGACCAATTGTTGCGGTCTCAAATACACCAAACTTTCCCTTTTAACTTTTCCTGGCGTGCAATTTCTTCCGGATTTTGAATTTAAATTGACCATTTTGAAGCTAACATCGTGCACTGAAAATAAACAAGAGTCACAAGGCAGTAATTTGTATTCAAATGGGACGCTTTGAGGAGGAGGAATTTTTGAACAATTTAAATATACAGAGCGTTTCGTAAAAGTTTTTTTAGAAATACAAAAAGAGAAAGTCCATGGTTTTATAGTAAGTAATCTGGTGAAAATTTCGAAATAAGTCAGTTTTTGTAAACAGAGAAGTTCTTAACATTGTTTTATTATTCGGCATATACAAAAGGCTCTGTATGTAGAAGTGTAACATTGGAAATGTACCTTATCTGGTGATACGAGAACAAAGGCTCTTTTGGGACGTCACAAGAGAAAGTTGAGAATATAAATTTTCCAAAGGATTTGATATGGGTAAGTTTTGAATACCATGGATTAAGCCATTGTTTTATTTGAGCTTACAAATGGATGTGTAGCCAACTTTCTCTGGTGCATTTATGCCAGAGCTTCAGCACTGACTTTCTTTTATTTCAATTTAAAGTGTATAAATCAGACAGAGGAATAAATCGTGAGAGCTTCCTAGAAAAGCTTCTTTCACAGGGTTTAAAGCCAAAAAAATAAGACAGATTTTAGTGACTTATTGGAATCATGCGGATGCTTAGTGGGTCCTTACTTTCACCAAAAAATAAAAGCTTTTAAAACCCAAGATTTATAGGCGCATTTCCCATTTTCAAAAGCCCAATTTACAGTTTCTCTTTTCACAATATTTGGAGAAAGTTGAATTAATGTGAAGACTGGAAATGAATTGTTTGTGGTTGCGGGAGAAAGTAATTTGGCTCTTCATGGTTCCGCCCAATTGTCATCAACCCAAGTAATTAAAAGCGTAATGAAAGTTTAATTACTCTTAAAAGTTTTGCTTTGAAAAAGGATAGGCATTTTGAGGGGTTTCCTCAATTCCAATTAGAATTGAGAGCTCTTTGAATCTGAATTTGAACTACTTTCCAAAAAAAAAAGTCAACTCGCGGAAACTCCACTTTCGATTCTTCTGTTTGAGACAAGTAATTCGAGTTGAAATCTCATTTTAAAAAGTGTTGAAAGGGCTCTTTGACTGTTCCAATTTAAAAACCTCCACAAATAGGATTGAGGCAAAAAGCATTTGTTTCAGTCTACTTCCGAAGCAGAAAATGAGGTTTTTGCGCTGCGCGGAGGAGGAAAGAACGACATCAGTAGAGATCATGATCTTAAGCATTTCTTAGAAATTTGCAAACTTTTTTTCAATTTTTTTGAAACTTGTTTTTTCTTCGAAGAAACTTACAGTTTTTTGGTGGTTGTCGGTATATGCGAAGGAAGAGCCTTGAGATGGAGTCTTGTACACGTCACTGTGCTAAATTTGGCCATTTGCGAACAGGAGCAAGGTGTTGGACAGGTGAAGTTGACTTCCAACGCAGATGTCAGCGTTTTGAAAATGTTTAAAAATAAGAGGAGGAGCGTCCAAACTGTCAAATTCATTGTTTTGCGATGTTCAGAAAACGAGAGTGCTCAGCGTTGAGGCGTAGACATATTGTTTTTACTGCGTAAGAGTCATCGACCGCGTAGGATTTTAGTGCTCTTTTGAAAGCTTCTTTTGAGGCCTTTTTTTTCCTAAATTACATTTCTAGCAGGATTTGTCCTCAGTTCCAGGAAAGTGGGCATCTCTCTTTTTCCATTTTAATTGAAGATTCTGCAAAGTTTTGACTACGACTCACAGTAGCACAAAAGCTTTTTTTTTCACTGTTTTTTGCTATGAATGAGAGCAACGTTTGGTGGGAAAAGTCCTTTGAAATCTTAGCCAAAAGCTCAGCTTTGAATTTCTTATAATTTGTAGTTCGTATTTCTCAAAAGCCGAATTTTGTTGTCTTCTGTTTTCTGGAAATGAAAGAGAAATTAAAGGCAATTAAACCATCTGAAAAGATTCGGATCCTCACTTTAATTATCCCAAAACTTTTGTGTTTTTCTAAGAGAATAAATTAGACCATTAGAAGCAGATTGTGACCAATTTTGAACAGGCCTTTTCTAAGTGTTTAGAACCTGTTCAGAACAGATGCCTTCAAGTTATTTTGTGTAAAGAAGGGCGCGGGCTGTTGTAAGTTTCAAACGAAATTTCAAACTTTTGTGTGTCCCACTTGGCCCTTTGGGAACCATGTGCTAAGGGCCTAGGAGAGATCATATGCTATCACTCGCATAAAAAGCCTTTCTTCATCTTTGACGTGATGCCAAAGATACAATTTGTCAGGGAAGAGAAAGCCCTAAAAATTTATTACGCCAAGTCATATTAGAATTACGGACATTTGTCAAATTCAGAAATCAGATCTCGGGCAACAGGCAGGGCATTCTCGGCATAAAAAAAAAAACAGAAAGAAATCTTGATAAATTATTTACAAGAAATTCCCGTACGAACACGTTGTTCCCTGATCTCCTAATCTATGAATATGCTCAAATGCATCTTGGCATTTCTGCCAATGACTGGCAGGCACAAAGTCAGCGATGCGTAACTTTGGCTTGAATTTCCCTTTTAATACATTTTTTCTGTCTCTGTTCTAAATTAACAGGAAAACAGACACGTTGTTTAAGATTTAGAAGAGACAGGCTGCACCCACCCACGACGATCGTAAAGTGCTTTATTCTAAAAAAAAAGTACGTTGAGGAAAAGGGCGAACAAAAATCCTATTTTTGAAAAGAGAAGCCGTTTAGGTCAATAACTTTCCCATTAGCCAAGAAATCTCTTGCCCTGCTTTCACCCAATCAATAAAATAACCATTCTCAAGACGTGTCATAAGTGCTAGAAAACGACATTTTTCGGAGACAATCACTTAACAAGTTATGGGGAAAGAGGGGGGACTTGAATTCCTATACTCATTTTTTTTTATGTTTCCAATGCCCTTCAAAGGGCCTCACGACGACGACCCTTTGATTACTTTCTCCTGGAGGCGACAAAATCACGACAGCCTGCTCCATCGCATATTAAATTTCAGCCCATTGACAAAATTTTGAATCGATATTCTATTTTGACGCTGTTATGTAAGTGGGTCCTACACGTGTCAAGGGAGGGTCGGAGGGGAATGGCCTGAAATTGAAGCCTGCGTTGACTCCCCTTGAACATGGCTTTCTAATATGAATCAAGTGGTCTCAGATTTCACTTTGCTTTCTCCGCCCTTGTCTTTGAGGGGATTGAGAGAGTGTAGGGCAAAATGGGGTCATTAATTATGAAGTGTTGGAAGTAGAATAGGATGGGTTTCCACTTAGCACTTTCCCAGTCAATAAGCCTCAAATTCAATATTTAGAGAAAGGAGAATGGATGGAGGAAATTCAGATCCTGAGGGACTTACTTTCCCAAGGAGAAAGTAGAAGGAGAAAGTAATATTGGAGTAATTTGGAGATATCCAGCAGAGACAGGTCTATAAAAGCAACATTAATTCAGCCTCAAATCTTCCAGAATTCAATTTGGAACGTATCTACGGCTGAATTGAGCGAATTAAAGGGATTGATTTCAGGAATTAATCAACTTCGAAAAACGAACTTCAGACAAGTCCAATTCACACTTGGAACAAAAAGTTTACGCTTCGTAAATAAACACTTTCGCTTTCACTACCACTTTCCTTTCTTCTTGCTTTTTTCAGGTAGACAAACGAGCCTTTTGTTTTCCTATATTGATTAAGAGAAAGTCGGTTTTGAAATAAAACCAACTTTCTCCTAATGCAAAACCATTCCGGGGAATTTTAATTATTAATGGCAGGGGTGAACGGCCTTGTATTGTAAAGGGGAGAAAGTGAGCTGTAATTTATTATCCAGAGCACGTAGCAGGAAAAAATGCTGCTTTTACTTTTGAGAGAGAAAGTAGGGAAAACAAGAGCTGAGAATCCATTAAGAATTGAACCGCGTTTTAATGGGAGAAAGTTGTTATTTGGTTTTGAAAAAAAATTCTGTGAGCAGTCCAAGTGTGCTACTGGGATAAGGTCGATTGGAAAGTAATTTTTGCGGGCATTGAGCATTGAGACATTTTAGAAGTTTCGGAAGCGATTAAATAACCTACCCTAACTCTAGAGGTTGCGTGACTTCCAATCGCTTTCGGAGCTTCGAATCAATAGATTCTTGATACCGGAAATAATGGAGGGAAAGCAAGGGAGAAAGTCTCAAAATCAAAAGGAGAAAGTAAAGAAATAAATTTTGGAGGGCGATGTCAAATTTTTCTACAGTTTTCTACTTTTTTTTTTTAGAAAAACTGCAGTCAAAGACAGAAGACGAAACTGTTTGGGAATCAATAGTTGAACGGCTCCATAAAGTTTATGGGTACGAAGTGGACCTTTCCCAATAATTTTATGATAGAGAAAGTCTTTGTGGATCCACTTTCTTTTACTACTCCGACTTAAGGACGAGGCCAACAGAGACACAATCTGTTTGGAGCATGAAAAGTGTCCCTTTGGATTTTGTGACTGGGATTTCTAATAAAGTTTTGGATTTGTTATTTCCTGTGACGCTTAAATTTTGGTCTAAAATAAGTGGGAGATCCACTTATCAGGAACAGACAGGGAGATCCTCTCAGTTTTATTGTCGCGTAATTTTCGAGGAAATGTTCAGAACTTAAAAAAGTTTTTATTTTCGGATTAGTGCAGCCTTTGGCAGCAATTTTACTGTCACTCACATTCCGGGACTTAAAATCAGATGAGACAGATGCAAATGCAATTATAAAGTGACAGTAAACGTCAACTTTCATTTTGATTTTTCGCAGAGTCAACTGCACGGAACATTTACTTTTCTCGTATCTTTCTTCAAGTACTTTCTTACTTCACAGATACAATTTCTAGTGTAAATCACCTTCGACAGTAACGTTTCTTTTTCGATATTTGAATACAGTCGTTTCTTCAAGTGGAATGTGGCTTTAGAAATTCGATCAGCAGTTACTTTGGGTATGGAAATTTTATTTTTTGTGTACAGTGTATCTTTTCAAAAAGGACATCCCGTCTAGACGCAATATTTCAATCAAAGGAGTTAATTTCACTGTTCAAAACTTCAAATTCTAAATCTCAAATTCAAGTACCGAAACGCGAGAACCCGAGTGAAAATGCCACATTTTTATTACTTTTGAAAGCCCAAAATTGCGTCCTCCTCGGCTCGATTCTTGTAATTTATCTACGCATTTCCAAATGATACATATCATTAGAAGACCTCCTTAAAAAACTTAGAACTGAAAAAAGTATTGCAAAAGTTAGGGGAATTCAAAGAGAAATGGTTATATTAGGGGCAATTTATCTTCGCCTGTCGCCTCTGACAGGGGATATGATGGTTATAAAAACTTAAACTTTCCCTTTTCCACGAGCTCTCAAGTCCATCTTTTCATGAAGGAGTTGCATATGAAATGGAGAAATGGGCCTCTCCAGCAGGGAAATTGGAAGTTGGAAGATGAAGAAGTTCTGCTGGAGAAGTAAGTAAGTGTGCTGGAGAAATTGAAATTGAGAAAAACCTGGACACGTTTCAAAAACTTTTGTAGTATATTAAGCTCAAATGGGATTTCATCTACATTTCTCTGCCCCATTTCTCTGGAAAGATGAAATAAGCTGGAGAAGTGGGGCCTGTGCTGGAAGTAAAGCTGGAGAAAGTGGCCATGTTCACACTCTTGCCCTCACTTGACACTTGACTTGATTTATTAATGACTTCCACGTCTCTGTGCGGTGAAAGCCCTGATCATGGCGGGGCATTTAATAAGTGAGCCAAGAAAGAAAGCGGTGGGTGGGGCGAGCCCCCTCTCCAGTACTCGAGGTTATGAACTCAAAAATTCAAAGTGGCACATTTAAAGTCTGTCTTCGGCTTCCTGGCCGAATGGGCTTAAATGCCACTTTCACCAAAAATACCAAAGAACTCCAACCCATAAACCTTGATTCATGAAGCATTACAATTTTAAAGAGAAAGTCGCTTTCTCTTTTCGAAATTGGTAGAATTTGTCTACAATTTCAAGACAAAGTCGCTTTCCCCCAAGACGCAAGGGAATTAGTATAATTTGTCCACAATTTCTATCAAGTAACCGTTTTCTCCTGCAGAAATTGGTTATGATTTGTCTACAGTTCCTAACAGAAATTTACTTTCTCCAAAATTTCTACAAAAACAGAAAATTCCTCAAGCATTTGCTATTACAAAAATCTCGTTCTATTTTTACTGAACCACTTATTTAATAGCTTCATAATGTAAATTATGAAACTTGTTTTTGTGTCGAGTAAACTATTTTCAGAAACAGAAACCGTAAAAAGTAATGTTATAAATTGTTCAAAAAATGACTGTAAGTAACAAAAATTAAAAACAGAACTAGACCACTTGATTCATTAGATTATTTGGCTTGTATAAAATTATGAATATAAATAAAACAATATTATGCAAGAAAAAATTATATATGCTAGTATGTATATATAAAAAACCCAAAAATTTCCCGAGGAATCTGGACGAGTGAAATCAGTTTTTCAGAGAATGGAGTGTATTGAGGGGAAATCATGAACTGTGGCTGACGACCGCGAGGGACATAAAGGAAAGGAAACAAAGTGAGGAATAAAGTGAAAGTTTGTTGATGCAATAAATGGAGAAAGTCGTGATAATGAGGTGGAGGGAGAATGTGTGTGTCGAAGCATCGTGTTGTCAAGGGAGACGAGTGGCCACTGGAAGGCCTGCATCACTCCCTAGCACATTATGATAGGTCATTTCCTTTTTGACGCCGCAGAACATGGTGGAGGCTCAAGGAGCCGGAAAAAGAAAAAAATAAAGGCCATAAAAATGGGATTTGTGCTTTCTCCGCTCTGCTTCATATTCCCAGTATTTGAGTAAGTTGGAAAGAAAACAAAAGGAGGGACGAGGGCACTTGGAGCCGTTATTAGCTTAACCTCCTTTATGCAATGCATTGGATTTCTCTCCTTTTATTACTTAAGCAGCGTAAGGCGTTTCAAATGACAAAAGTTACACTTCAATTAGGATGGATTGATATTGAGGACCCTTGCCCTTTTCCCCTAAAAAGCCTTTTAAGGCTCCAAGAATAAATAGGAAAGTTTGGAAAGAAAACAAATAGTATTCAATATCCGCGCAACACTCTACAACTCCAAGTTTTTAGCTAAACTTCAACTTCTGCTCAAACTATACTCAAATCACAGACATTTCGAACTGAAAAAAAAAAAAAAAACAACAAATAAACATCCTTTTTCAAAATTAAAAAATATAATTTACCTTATTCGAATGCGGAATAATATTTGTTAGCAAAGATAGAAGAATGAGAATGAAAAAGTGGAATGAGAATTGTAGCATTCTAGGTTGTGAAGGAATTCATAATTGTATTTTTGTTGTTGACAATTAAGCAGGTACGGAAGGGACTTAAAACGATAAATAATTTTTGGCGAAGCCAATTTTGTGACCCCCTGTGATAGCCATTTAGTGAAGTAAAAAAAAGTGTGTGTGTCCATCTTGCAGTGTTTTGTTTTACAATATGTAGAGAGTCATTGAAACAAATCGATTTGCTTTGCCATTTCTGAATGACAATAAAATCTCTCTAAAGCATCCATCATCAATCTCTCTCCTCAATATGTCAACTTTTCCCATTTCATTTCAAGCCTATCTTTGTCGAGGCGAAGGGATTTCACGCACTGTATTTGTACAATTCAGAAGCCTCATTATTTTGAAAACCTTATAAATGACCTAAATTCTACATAAGTTTAACATGGAATTTTAATTATAAGAATTCGCCTTTACAAAACAATGTCTAAGCAAACTGATTGTTAACGAGAATGTTTAAAATAATTCTCTGCAGCGCAGTGATGTGATTTAAAATTACTTTGAATAAAATTCCATTTTTTTCAAGATGCGGAAGATATAAAGCAAACGGAGGGTCTTAACGAAAGTAATGATAATCTTTAGAGTAATTATTTCGTTTCAAGTAAGTAAACTTATATTTTATAATTAAAAAAGAAAAATTTTCAAAGTAATTTTGAAATAGAGCATGTGCTTACCCGATTGTCCTGATTGTTTACACTGTTTCTCTAACGGCTTCCCAATGAATTCCTTTGCTGTCAAGCGTCACCATTGATTTGAAAAAGCTTTACTTTCTCAGTTCTTGCTTAAGAGACGCCGCTGCCGAAATGATTGATGACAATTTGTGGTAACTCGGGAATGACAAACTTTTGCTCAATAAGTGACAGTAAGATCTCGAATTGGGAAAAACCAAAGGCCCAGGCGTCCTTGCACTGGACGAATTGGACTTTAAATCTCAGCTCGAAGGAAATCAGCGATTTCGAAGAGAACTTCCCTGAAAGAGAAAGCAGCGATTTCGAAGTGAACTTCCCTCGGATGCTGTGCCTCCAAGACTATTTCCCCAAGAATTGTGGAAGCGAAGTAGTAGAGTGAGAGCGGGTGGGTTTGTGACAAGTGATTCTTCTCATACTTTCACCACAAACCCTCGTTTCTCTACTACAATTTTTCGGGTATTTAATAATACCCGCCTTTGAAATCGCTCCTAAACATCGCTTCTGCGCTCCGAAAACTTCCTTTTCCGCCTCTACTAAACAAATCTAAATTCAAGATTCCAAAGCCAAGTTTTGGGCCTCTTACAATTTTTGCGTACTTCCTTGCCATTGAATTCGGGAGAACTTCCGGCAAGCGATTATTTCTCAACGTTACAAATTCAAAAGACTTGTGTTAGTGAGTTGCCAGAAAGAGTTTGCAAAGTACTTTTCCTTCTAATAGGACCACTGTCTTCGGCAATAAATTTATAAGATTTATTTCTTCACAAAATGTACTACTCTTGCTACACTACTGCAATGGTGCGTTTGTAGCATACTCTACTTCAGGTGTTCCCATCCGTTAAAAATATTTTGAACCGAGAAATCGAGACGCTCATTCCAGATGTGTTGGATCCAATGTCTTCTAGTGCATTTTCAGAAGTGCGTTTTTTAGAAATGCGTTTTTTTTAGGGAATGTAAATGTCTTTGAAATAGTGTATTGGCAGACTGTGTGGATTAAGTGGGCTGAGTGAGATATTGGGCGTTGGAGGGAAGATTTGAAGATAAATTGAGGAAAGATCACCTTAAAGCTTCCCACGGTTCATCAACCCTTTCCTTCCATTACTCAGCATTACACTCACAGGGACGCTAAATTCTCATTCAAACAGCCAATCCCTAAATCAATTCATCTATTGATTCACATCCCTTCAATTCATTACGCTTCTAGAAATCTACCATTTTCGTTTAAGATGTAATTCCAATAGCTTGACTTGGATCTTCTTAACTACCACTAATAATAAGAAATATAATTTAATATAAATAAAAGAATCAGCTGTCAAACTTTGGACCGACAAAAAGTAAGAAGGTCACAGGGGCACTTAGCCAGCAAAAAGTCGGCCCGTTCGTTTTTTGTGAAAATTTGCATTTTAATAGTAATAATGATACAGAATCTGATTTCTGAAATTCGTGATGGTTTGACTTCCAGGGGTAACGAAAAGTCAAGGTAGAAAGACTAGCATTAACGCCACTACAGAAAAAAATTGACTGAACACTAGCAATATCAAAAAAAAAAGTCCGGATATTTTCACATATTTTTCTTAGTGGCGTAAAGGCCACACTTTGTACCTTGACATTTGGTGAACCCTTGAGGTCATACCATCACGAATGTCGAGAATCACAGGTCAAAATTAAATTCGGCATCGTTTTTACTAATAAAATGCAATATTTCAGGAAAATCAAAGGGCCCTTTTTGCTGGCAAAGTGCACCAGTGTCCTTTGGCTTAAAACATTCTTAAGCCTTTGCCACACCGAGGCGCGAGTGACAATTTTTTGTGAAAAACGCTTTGAGGCACATTTAGGACAATTCTTCTGCCTAAGCTATTAAGGTCCAGGAAATCGCCTAGGTTGGCCCGAAAAGGACATAATAGAATTCTGTAACGCCTGTGGTTCACTTGAGACATTCTCGCGATTTAAAAAAAAAACAAGCAACATTTTTTTCGCTTTTGTGATTTTATTTAAAAGTTGAAGTTGTTCTGTATTAAATTGCTCTGTTTATGGGCAATTACAATGAGGAATGACGTGTTTTGACTCGTAATTGCTTCGTAGAGGATCATTGTGTATGGTTGTCATTTGGGTAGAGTAATGAATGATGGAATGTGAGTGTCAAGTAGGATCCTGTCAAAATGTGGAAGGTTGAAGTATGCCGTGATGGTTTTGAGGAAGGGTTGTAAAACAGAAAAATAGAGATCAGCTAGATACATGATGGTTTGTTGAGGAAAGGGTTAATTTAAAGAAAGGATGCTCTAATCGTTGGTTCCGACAAGATGTGAATTGGATGACAATGACAGGAGGCAGAAGGGCATCCCACTTAACTAGACCAAACACAGTCCCTACCCCAACGATCCAATTCAACCCTTGACATCAAAACTCATTTAGCACCCTGCCTGGGGCCCTTAATAATTAGAGTGACTCTCCTCAAATAATGCTAATTAACAGGGACGAAGAGGGTGAGAAAATACGTAATTAAGGGCCTTTCCCACTCCCTTTACCTTCCTCAACTGACTCAAAATGAGGAATTATCATAAAAATATCAAACTTATAAATTATCATCTCATTATAAAAATTGTAATTATGATTTTTTTTCAAACATCCTTCAATTCAAAATTCAAGCCATGATTAAAACATTCAGCTAATCTGGATTATCGTCGATAATTTGTGTTTTGTACATTTTTTCATGGCTTGAATCGAGATATTGAGAAGAGAATTTTCAACTAACTGTATTAAAAAAAAAAAAAAAACTTATCAAGAATATTATGAATTATTGAACGGCGTCAAACACTCACCACTTTCTCCGAGGAATATTTTAACAAAATCACTTCAATTTTTGCATGAAATTATTCCTAATTAGATGACAATTTTTCCTTTCACTTGAGGCATGAGGCCTCTCCAAAACAAAATTAGGCGTAATTAATTAATAATTAAATGAGAATTAATGTGCAATTAGAAAACGTTGAAATTTTGATTTGATCCTCACTTCACTTTTCACGGCACTTCACACTGCTGGTTGAGGGCGTATTTTGAAGAATGATGAGACTGTTTAGCATGGAATTTTGCCTTTGACCATTTGTAAATTTAGTAAATTGTGGTGCTAAATTGTAGCAAAGCCTCTAATCTCCTCGCCCGTGAATCTTTCACTGTGCCTGCAACTCAGGCATTTAAGCCTCCAACTCCCATTGAAAATAAAGATGATTAGCCATTGGCATTTTGCATTTGAGATTGGGCTTTAGGTCCATGCTCTCGCATCCTCAACGATTTCAATGCGTAAGATGCACGAGAAATGATTGCACTTAATAATCACTCCGTCATCATCATTATTCCTAACATCAGACTCAGCCTCCATCAAATTCCTTAACAGCCCTCTTTAATCCCCCATCCAAAATCTCACGCATCAAATGCGTCAATAGCGATGCAAAATTCAGGATCCTCAGTAATTTGCGTCATTTAATTTTCCATATTTATTTTAATTATTTATTGCTACATTACAATAATACCGAGTTAATCACCATTTGAAGTTGTGTTATATCAAGGACTTTAATGAAGTTTAAAAAAATTCAAGTTTGTAAATCGTAAAAGAGCATTTCACTGATTTATTGTCGTAATTCCAGCAGTTTCTACCTGTAATTACTTCAGATGATTATTTGAGGGCGTGTTACGATTTGTTGCGTCTCTCGACGTCTATTGCGTGGGATTGAGTTCATTTTGCTTTTGTTGCAGGGGATTTTGCAAGATGACTTAAAAGTGCAATGCTTTTGGATCGTTTTTGCCCCTGTCATTGTTAACGAAGGCCCTGGAGGCTCAAAGGGAGTCGGCCTTCGCCACTTAAACAACTTGGTAATTGACAATTAAAATACGGCTTCAATAACTTCACTCATTTGCTCCTGACATAACTTCAGGACAATGTCATCAAAGCGTTTTAATTTAAGGCCGTTCTAATTTTTTGCTAAATCGCAATTTATAATTATTGATGTTAGTTGATTTGTTATTTAACAAACACATAAGAACCGAGGAAAATCGCCAGCAGAATACCGCTACAACCATTTTGAGCCACAATGGTTAAGCCATCCTTTCAAACGTCAGAAACCGTTTAAATTTGATGAAGTTCACTTTATAACTTTATCAAACGTTTCGCAAGTGCTCCTTTTAAGGGCCGAATCAGCGGGCTATGTAAGGGCCTTTCTCCGTTTTATCAGTCATCCCTGTCACTCAATAGCTTTCTCGCACGATTTACGCCTTGTTTTAACTTTTCAAAAATTTCAAAAAAAAAAAAATCTAAATTTGAAATATCAAACATGCTGTAAACATATTTCTTTCAGGTGAATTTGGCTCTTTCATCCTGTGGTAGCGGCGGTAAATCCTAAAAGTGGGTTTGGGAGGATCTGTGAAGAAGAAGATTAAAGGCAATTATTCGTTGAGTGGATGTGGGATTTAGGCCAATCACCCTTGGCCACACGTGGAGCGGCTTTTTGCCCTTTGATTTTAGGAAATTAAGCTTCGCAATCAGATTTCCAGAAGGGAAGAAATGAGGAGGAAGTCATTTTGGGGGAGACGACTCAGACGCCGTTGACTGTCATCAAAGTTATAAAAATAAAAGTTGCTGGATTTTGTCTAAAATAAAGTTGATTGCGACAGTAAACTTTAGCAAAAGCGGATGAGGAAGACAAAGTTTTTTTTTTGCCTTTTTACGCGGGTATTTAGGATCTCAATGAATGATGATCCCAGGACTTTTTTTTCTGCATGAGACACATTTAGAAANTGTCTTTTTGTCTAATTCAACCGTTAGAGATCAACCTGTTCCAAATGACAACAAAGTTTTTTTTTTGCCTTTTTACGCGGGTATTTAGGATCTCAATGAATGATGATCCCAGGACTTTTTTTTCTGCATGAGACACATTTAGAAAAGAAAAAAAAGTGCGTTCACGCACAGATCCCGTCTTCACAAGTTATGACTCCGGACTCCGCCCAGCTGCTCCCTAAATTGCAATGCAAAACTTCGCAAGTACGGAGCCTTTCTTGAGTACCGTAACAAAGAGAAAGTCAGGAAAAGTAGAAAACGTTCGATAAAAAAAAGCTATGAACTCCAATAATGAGCTCCGCTGTGGAATTTAAGTATCATTGTTACAATTTGATGAAAAAAAAAATCAAATCATATGTATTTTAGCGACAATTGAATTTTAATGACTTTCTCTTCATTGTAAGCACATAAGAAAGGCTCTGAAGAAGAACAGAAACAGCATGGCTCTTGCGGTGTCACAATTAATCACTTTCATTATTTGGCAAATGCCAAAGGACCAGGTTGAGCTCCTTTGTGAATCGGCCACGTGCCGGCGGCCTCGATTCCTTTGAACCGTGCGTAGCATTTGCGTTAACAAAAGTTAAGAATCGCTTAAGCGGAAATGTTGTTAGGAAAACTTTCTCCACTTTCTCCGCCGGAGTTTTACAATACAATTTAGAGAATGAGCATTTATTAGCCAGAAACCGTTGAGCCGGAAGAGGAACTGCTCCAAATCGGCCCTTGGAAAATGAGCCCTTCAACAAGGCTTTCTATGTCAAGTACTTTCACTCTGGGATTTGACCTTGGAGAAATTACCCTTCAGCGCGTGGCGGTCTTACATGTCTTTTTGTCTAATTCAACCGTTAGAGATCAACCTGTTCCAAATGACAACAAAGTTTTTTTTTTGCCTTTTTACGCGGGTATTTAGGATCTCAATGAATGATGATCCCAGGACTTTTTTTTCTGCATGAGACACATTTAGAAAAGAAAAAAAAGTGACCTTGGAGAAATTACCCTTCAGCGCGTGGCGGTCTTACATGTCTTTTTGTCTAATTCAACCGTTAGAGATCAACCTGTTCCAAATGACAACAGGTTAGTTGACGGACGACAGTGGGTCGAGGGGTAATTACAAGGCGACGCATGTTAGTCCAGTAGCTGGATCATGGACAGGTGACAATGACAAATGACAATGCCACTGTCCAGGAGGGTCCACTTGACCACATGATTGAGCCTGTTAAGTGGGGAGGGAAGGCATTGAGGCCTAATGGCCAAAATCACCAATGACCCTCACAGAACCGGAAAGTGAGCACTGCGAGAACAGTGATTTTGATTATAGCGTCAAAACATAACGTTTTCGCCTTGTGATCGCCTTTGGAGACGCCTCACGCCAAAGATGAATGCCCCAGTTGAAACCCCTTCATTTAACTTGAATTTCCTTGAAAATTTTAAGCAAAAAAAATGAAAGGATATCCAATACCAATTGAGGAATTAACAGTAAATGCAAAATAGCCGTTAACGCGATCCCTTCATCCAGTACACTTACGAACTGTGGCAGTGACAGAGGCCTTAAGATTTGAGGATTAAGAGGATTGTTTTCTTTTCTAAAAATTAAGTCTTGGAGCCTCTTTTTTTCTTTTCTAAAATTAAATTTTAAAAAGATTTTTTTCTTTTATAATCTGAAATCTGAGAACGATTTATCTGAAAGCTTTTTCTAGAGCATGAAATGTGACTTTCCGTTTTGAAAAACGGTTTTGTGAATTTTGTGAACTCAATTCCTAGTTGTGTACAAAATGGCAGATAGTGTTGGTTTCCTTGTGTCAGCCTGCGGCATTGTGTTGTCATTGTGGCTGTGGAGCGTCTGGAGTCACAGGAAATCAAAGCCTCTTTCACCGCCAGGTAATTGCGTCTTTTTTAATTTTTAATAGTTGATGCAATTACTAATTAGTTGTGATTGATTGTCAATTGCAATTGTAGAGCCATGGATTATTGTCACTAATTTCATTTATTTAATTTAATTCTAAGAAAATTATTCATCGTGAGAGGAAGAACACGCAGTGTTTTGCCTGTATTTAATAATCCTGCAAACTTTTAGTGGTTTTCATTGAGTTTACTATTTCCGCATTATGATTTACCTAAAATTTGTTTTTCCTACGCTTTGAATTTTAGCCTTTACTATAGGAAATACTAGAAAATTGTAGTCTTTGGAAATGTATGATTCTAATCTTCTCTCTACCCAATTTAAAAAAAAATCAAAGTTAGATTTGATGTGCTTCAACGCCTTCTAAACTTTCGCTTTCTTTTCGTGTGAGTTAAGTTTTTAATGGAGATAATTATTTCTTAATATTTCTAAAACCCCGTTTTAAAATAATGCAAAGTCTTGTTTCTGTACAGGACCAATGCAGATCCCCCTACTTGGGAACCTGCTCTGCATGCTACCAGCCTTGCTAAAGCCTTCAAAACGATACGCGAGTTCGATTACCTCAAAATATTACAAATCTGCCTATATAATTATGGACGAAATCTCCCAAAAATATGGACCCATTACCAATCTCCAATTTGGAATAAATCACACAAGTAATCATTTGGCATTTTCAACATAAACGTTGATTATCCCCCAATTAAAAACAAAACCTTCGTAAACCATAAATTCCAGTTATCATCAGCAGTGCGGACTTTGCGAGGAGCGTTTTGAATCGAGATGAATTTGCAGCTCGATTTGCCGACGGATGGTTCGTCGAGAGGTCATTTGGAAAGCCATTAGGTAATAATTAAATCCTTAATTATTAACGTACTTAATTTGTTCAGAATCAAAACTACTCAAAATTAAAAGTCAGGCTTTAATGCTCGCAACCAAAATTAATCACAACGATCACAAAAATAAGAGCCCACGCATCTTTGCAAATAATGGGACAAGGCCACGTGATAAAATCCAGAAATGGAGATTCTGCATGGGATTCTGTATCTCTGTCAAGCGTTGCACAATCACCCTCCTTCGACCATTTGCTATTTGCATAAAGACACCCTCAATTCGAATCAAATTGCGCAATTTTAAATTTAATAGTCGCTCTATTACCGGGAAAATTCTTGATCTGACCTCTATTTTTTTTTCCTTCAATCCCAACATCATTTCAAGCTAAATCAAGTCAAGAATTAACTAAATTAACAGAAGCATTTAAAATGTTTTAACTTCAACTCACCTGAGGGTGACTTGGCGATGCTAGATTTAGCTAGATTTAGCTAATAGCCTTAATTGTCATTTGATGATTGACTTAATTAATTGGGAATTGCAGGTCTAATTTTCAATAACGGTGAGCACTACAAGGGAATCAAGAAGTTCACGAATCGAATGCTCAAAGACTTTGGGTTTGGGGTGAAGAAGAGTATGGAGGGATCCGTGAAGGATGAGCTCATTGACTTCGTCTACCACTTTGCGCACAAAGTGGAATGCTGTCAAGGGAGCGACCTCTACATGAACCACATGTTCACCCTGCCCGTGCTCAATGTTCTCTGGAACATGATTGGCGGAACGAGGTTCGCCTACGACGACAAGAGGCTCCACAGCCTCCTCGCCACGGTGGAGGAGCTCTCCAGAACCTTTGACATTGGAGGGAACATCCTCATGGCCTTCCCCTTCCTCAGACATGTCGCTCCAGGGGTTACTGGACACTCACACCAAATGAGGCTCTACGCCCAGCTACACGCCTTCTTCAGAGTAAAAACACTTACTTTCTACATAAACTGTCAATGCTTGATAAGAAGCTGTATTGCTCACATTGTTCTCCTCATACTTTCTATTTTGGGAGAAAGTGAACGCACGATTTTAGAAATTTTCATGGCACATTAGAAAATCATTTGCAATTTTTTTTTTGCAGGAAATACTGCAGGAACGCATTGCCGATGGATCCTTTGAAGGGAATCCAAGGGATTTCATTGACATTTTCATTCAGGAAATGGAGAAACAAAAGGGAACGGCAACAGAATCACTTTTCACAGGTGAATTGTACAAGGTTTAAGCCATTAAAAATATTTTTTTAAAATTAAATCATGAGCTAAGCTCATTCTATCCTTAAATGTGAAAAATCTACACATAATTTTAAATTAATAAACTTTTGTTTAAATGAATTATGGCTTCTTAAGCTTTGTTAATGGCACTTTTGATGTTTTTCCTTTCAATAGAAGAGCAATTCATTATGGTTTGCCTTGATCTGTTCACTGCTGGATCAGGTACAATTACAACAGAGATATTTTTAAAAATTGTAGTTTTTTTTAAACAAAATTTCAAAATTCAAATTTATGTAAAACAGAAACGACTGCCAACACTCTAGACTTTGCAATGCTCTACATGCTCCTGAACCCCGAAGTTCAGCGAAAAGTGCAAGAGGAGATTGACACCGTGATTGGTCCGAATCGCTTGCCCAGGATGCAGGACCGCCTCAAGTATGGAATTGACCTTTGACACGATTCCGTGACGCGGAGACATAAACCTAGTCATTGACAATTCTACAATGTTTTTTTTGCGCAGAATGCCCTATACAGAGGCCACTCTCCTCGAGGTCCAGCGAGTCTGCAACGTTATTCCACTCGTCCATCGCGTGTGTACTGCCGATACGACGCTGGGCTCCTACTCAATCGAGAAGGTGGGAGAATCGACGTTAAAGTGATAATTACTAAGTAATTAACTAATTAATGGCTCTCTGATTAAAGGGAGCTGTCCTCCTCATCAACCTTCACAGCATTCACATGAACGACAAAACATGGGGGGATCCACATGCCTTTCGTCCAGAGCGATTCCTCGACTCCAATGGAGCCGTCAAGTCACACTCAGCCTTTCTTCCATTCGGAATGGGTTAGAGCGCTATTTTGAATTTCTGAAAAATCATTTTCAAAGTTATGAGAATCGTGTTCTGAACATAGGGAAACGCGTTTGCATGGGGGAGTTCTTAGCCAAATTAACCTTATTCACTTATTTTACGGCAATTCTTCAGCGATTCTCATTCCACATCTCTCCGCACCACGGAAGACCAGTACTTTCTCCGGGGAAAGGATTCACACTTTCACCGGATCCCTACTACGCACGCGTCCAACTCAGGCAGACGTAGCACGAGGCCAATTAAATTTAACTGTTATTTAAATTAATTACCATTCAGCAACTACTTTACAGTTTTCGGAGATTAAAAAACTTACATTTTACTTTACAAATCCCTCACACACAATTCTGAGAAGATGCACAACAGGAAGGCAGTTGGATTTTAAAGTCAAGTTAGTCTAGAGCAAAGCTATAATAACAATTAAGTAAATTAACAGAAACTTAATTAACACAAACAAAAATTAGAGTGAGATTTTTTAGTTTACATACAAAAGAGACTAGAGTTATGGTGTGGTAAGCGCAAAAATATTACACACAATTTGTCTGCTGGCTTTCGCACGGTAAAAATTAGTCACCAAATTTACAAATTTCATGCATTTTTTTAATGCTACAATAACTAACAACATTTGTCATGCACTCCCCTCTTATAGTTATTACTGGTAAATCTTACACTAAATCACAACAAAAAAGGAAAGGCTTATTCACGTGTTATTACAAAACCTTTTAAAGTATAAAGCATTAATTGTAATTAACTAGTTAATTAGTAACATTAACTGACTTCCTACCTACTTCGTAATACCACAATTCCGTTATATTGGTAGCTTTGCATTGGCAAAATGACTCAACACCCTCTCTCATCCCTTGTGAGTAAATGCAAAAAAAGACTGGTTAATTCCTTGGTTAACAATAATTAGAAATAGGGGTTGGTTTCATACTAAAATTGATGGAGAAGCAAAAAGCTTTATAATCGCATCCTGTCAAAGTGCGATTTAATCGCACTATCGACCTTGCACATTCGTTTTGTCATTATTAACGATACAACTAACCACAACAGTTTAGCCTTAATTAATGGTAACAAGAGAATAAATATTTAACTAAAATCGCAAACTATTGACGGACCAACAATTAAGAGAATCCAACGTCATTGTGTAAAAAGTAATGCCCTCCTTCCTTTTAGTATTTTGAGATTTGTATGAAATCTTAAGTTGTTTGTACACATTTTGCCTAAAACTGAGCTTAAGAGTGAGTAGCTGGTGACTTTAGGCTGAACAGCGATGCCTTGAAATGAGTCCACGATGAAAAAAAAACCGTTGTCCAAAAGGCTGAAAATGAGAGTAGCAGAAGTATTGAGTGAGTGAGCGGTTTTTTAAAGGTGTCAGTCTTTTGTAGTCCGAGTCAATTCTAAGAGTGTATTAGAATTTTATTCTTTACTTCACGATACGACGGTTCTGAGGCTACTGGAAAGTCATCAAAGAAATGCTGAAACGATCAAAACAAAAATTCAATTACTAATTTTTTTTTTCAACACTTTATTATGAGTTTAAATGCTTTAAAAGAACAAAAACATCGACTCCTAACCTGTAGAAATTCAAAGGTAGGTCTTCTGTCTGGTTCAGCGTCCCAAGTTCTTAGCATTATGTGATACACTGCGTCCGAAACGTAGCCTGTCGTTGGCTTCAGCATGCGATATCCCTTGCTCACCTGGTCCATCACTTCACGATTGTTCATTCCAGGATATGGTACTTGGCCACACGTGAACAGCTCCATCAGCAGAATCCCGAAAGACCAAACGTCCGACTTGACGGAAAATTTCCCGTAGAGTATTGCTTCAGGTGCGGTCCACTTCACTGGAAACCTGGAACCTGCAGCACATCAAATACATTCAAAAGTTAATTAGAGTTAAGTTTAAAGTTAATTAATAGGAATACTTTCAAAATTTGATACGTAAGAACGTCAAATAAAATTATAGGAACCGAAATTTTATGCTGTTTACCTTGGCGGGGGCAGTATTCGTCATCCTGGACAATAACCCGGGCGAGTCCAAAATCACAAATTTTGGCAATATTGCTATCCCCAACCAAAACGTTTCGGGCTGCTAGGTCTCGATGCACAAGTTGCTTTTCCTCCAAATATGCCATTCCACTCGCAATCTGTAAATAATCAGGGTTTTTGTTTGACTCAAACAAACTTTGTTTGAAATAATGTTTGATGAAGTATCGAAAAAAAATTCCCAAACCTGTGCAGCAATATAAACGAGATCCATTTCATCGACATGCAGCCCATCCCCATTTCTGAGATACTCGAGCAACGACCCGTTTCGCATGTATTCCGTGACAATGTAGACGGGCTCTTCTGTGGAGCAGACAGCGTACAAAGCGACGAGTCGGTCGTGTCTAAACTTTTTCATTATGGCCGCCTCCTCCAGAAAGGCTGATGAGGACATGAGGGTACCGGATTTGAGGGTTTTGATAGCCACTTCCATCCCATTCCGCCAACGACCTGTCCAATTGAAAACAAAGGCACTTACAACACGAAACGTCAGATTTAATGGGGAGAAAACATTGAATTACGTCGACTTACCGTACCAAACTTCTCCAAAATTACCACACCCAAGCTTTCTAATGAATTGAAGCTCACTCCGCTCAATTTCCCATTGATCTCGAGTCTCTGGAGAAAGGTCCCACATTTGTGGACATGGTTTCGGACAGGGCCTCTGCAAACAGGAGAAAATTTTACATACAAGCCTCCTTATTCATAAATTAAAATAAAATTCAAAACGATTAGTGCTAACTTACGTTTAGGACGTGGCACAACCCCTGGGCATTTCCTAGAAAAAAATCAATACAAGTGAAGGACGACAGTAATGATGCCAATTTGAGTTAAGGTTATTCGAAGTAACGAAGCATGATATCGATTAGAGCAGTTTCGAACTTTTTGGTTTTTGTCGTCCAAAATAGGGATTTTAAAATGTAAGAAAGCTTAATCTTACTGGAATATGATTGGACGAGCTCTCGAAGGGATTGGAAGAGGAGTCGCGTCGTAATGTAATAGCCACCAGTATCGAGAGGACGAATCTTGTAGTGCTTAACGTGATACGATTTATCTTGTTCCCAATCTTTTACACTCAACGAAAATGCTCCAGGATTTTGTTCTGAGTTTCGAATTAAATAAGTCCCTCGTGGGTTCTCCTCACCCATCAAATACTTCTCCGCCTCCCGTCGCGAAATTTTACCAAAAAACCAGCTATAGACAAAAAAAAACGTTTTTAGTTTAATTATGCAAACAGCGCAGTGCATTTAAATTTCCAACCAAAGTATGAATAAAAATGCGAAAAAAAAAATCTGTGCTCGACCTTTTTTACTTATTCGAGACAAAAAAAAACTTTCTTAAATCGACTTAAAAGCTAAGAATAGGAGAATTCGAAAATTCAATTCAATTAAGCGGAAATGGGATAATTGCAGTAGGGGAAAAACACGACTCACTCTTCGGATTCGATTGATTTATCCACAGCTACAAAATTCCTGGGAACGAAACCCGTTTCACCAGTTCTTATGACGTAAACGTTCCACCAATCGGGGTCACTGTAACATTTGGAAAAGTGGACAATACAATTAGAAATTGTTTTTTAATTGAACAATTATCTTATGACTTATTCACCTGTCATTAATTACTTCGAGAACGTCTCCCTTGGAAAAGGAGACGTCTCTACTGTGTCTTGAGTTGTAGTCGTAGAGAGCGACGAGCGTCTTTCCAGTGACCTGGATTCCAGCCCCGTTCTTGGCAATGTATTGCTGTCCATGAAAGTGTGCCTGGCCAAAGCCGTTAGCATTTGAGCCGTTTGGAGTTGAGACATGTGGGTGGTGGCTTCCGCGGAGGTAGCCATTACTATTTGAGCAGCGATGGTCGTCAAAGGAGTCGCCCTTTGTCTTCTGAAACGAAAGCTGTTGCGGCAGTGTTTTGCATTTGTTCGGATTATTCCCCTGGCCAAATGTACTGAGTGCTTTAGAGGAAACAAAGGCAGAACTAATTAGGTCAACGCATTTTCAGATTTATTCAAATATGAGCTGACATGAGAATGTAAACAAATTGAACAAGTTCAGTAAACGTAATTATAAACAACGGCACAGTCATTGTTCGTATTTCATAAACAAACAATACGTGTGAGCAATTTGGAATTGAAAGAAAATCATACCACTTGTGAATGCTTTATTCACCACCAGAAACCACAAGAACTTATTTGAGTAGGAAAAAGACGAATAATTGAGAACCAAAGATTGAAAATTCATTGTTTAACGAACATAGTTTTATAGATCTCCACTCGTTGTAAGAATAAAGGGCAATACAGCTTTTTCGAATGTTGTTTTATGAGGTATCGTTAAACTTACAAGGAGTGCGAATGATATCGCAGTTTTTACTGGCAACAATGACCCCACCACCGCCCCCACGCTGAAACGCCGCCGCGGCGTCCCCAGGAATATAGCGACTGTCGACGACAGTGGTGGCAAGGCCCTTGTTCTTACTCGATTTTCCACCTAGAATAATCAAACAACCCATCAGGCATCTTTACCACGATTAACCACAAAGGCTGAAAAAATAGAATGAAAAACAAACACGGCGGTAGTCGATTAATGTCATTGCTAAACATCTAATTTTAGAGTCGTCGCCTGCTGGCTCTCATATTGCATTCACTCCTTAACTAGGCGAGTGAAAATTTGTCAATTAACCGTTCAAGGATACAGAAAAAATCTCATACAAACCGTTTCAAGTGACTTTAGTATACTACCAAGAAGAAATACTCCAAGAAACTGCTCTGCGACTTTTATCTGCTGTCAATCAAATGATTCGCGTCTTGAATAATAATTAACAAAAATTAACCAATTTGAGCCGATACAATCGCAATCATGGCTTGCTCATAAGGTATTGAAAAGTGAGTTGTGTACATGTCAATTCAGCCATTGGAACATTGATCACTTGGGCGTGCCTAATTCATTCCTGGAAATTGTGGGGATTAGTCGTTTTTGTATTGATTCATCGTTGCAATTTATGATTTGCTTCGGTTGTGAATCACTGTTTCCAGGAAGGGAAATGGAGGGTGCTGTATCATTTGCATATTCAAATGACCGCAATATTTTTGACCTCTGCCCTTGTCTAGAAAATGCTTATCTAAGATGCGTTAATCGAGAAAACAGTCTATCGAAGCGACTATTATAATTGATGATTTACCCATGCCGTTCAGCAATCATCCATCGATGAGTCCTTGTACTTTGGTTAATCCTTCCGTCTTAATTACACTGCCACTTTGTGACGAACTATTAAGAATCGTGGACAGGAAGCGCTGCGTCAATCTCCTTCTGTGTACTGACCACCATCACAAACTGGAAGGGAAAAGTTGGCTGGAAATATTGGCACAGTTACAGAACAGGTTCATGACTTCATGATCAGGATGTTTTGCATCTCGCGTAAGCACTTACGAGCAGGTGAGGTTAATTAAGAACAATTAATCGTCCAACCTTTGACCTTCTGAGATCCAGTTGAGCAAGGGCCACAACAGGGAAGAGATATGATGATCCAATTAACAATCCAAATCCACTTAAAGATGCAGAGATCATGTGATTTGAGATATGATATAAGGGCTCCTTAAGTGGATGATGATGAGGTAAAGGAATTGACCCTAATTAGGACGGGTCAATTAGAGGTAGTTGAGCAATTGGTATGAGTGACGAGGAGTGGACATGGGCAGTGGACACCGGACGGACAGGACCGTGGGCTGTGGACTGATGTCTGAGTGAGTGAGCGAGGGCCTAAAAAGTTCCTTTCCTGTCATGTGTGGTGGGTATAAAGTAACGGGCTCTTCCTCTGCCACACGGTGCATGTAACCGTGTCACAGCATAGCCACAGCCTCCGTCGCCCCTTCATGACACGGGTCCTGTTAGCCTTATCCTAATTACTCTCTTATAAATAACTAAGGTAAACACAATGGCCTGATTATCTTCACAAGACCAAGGACAAAGTCACAAGATGCAGGAGATGCAGGCGATGCTGCCAACATCTTTACAAACTACCAAATCATGGCGTTTGAAAGATGAAGCGATGGATAAGCGTTGACGCTAATTTCTGAATTCCAGGTAACGCTCAGGATAAGCGTTGTTGTGTTGTCAATTGAATTGAGTCATTCAAAAGCCCGAATTTTTAGAATTCTTGGGGCCACGCTTGGGAATTTGCCCGGTTTCGCATTTTGTGATACCCGGATTCCGAAGAGGTCTTGGAGGCCGTGACGCAGACAAAGTTGGCATCTCGAAGGGGGCGGAGCCGTTGACCGTGAAATATTGCTAGGACGCTTGCTGAGCCAAATAAATGTCTAAGATGCTGCTGCTCGTATTTGCTGAAAAAATGGTCATTTCAATTCAATGATTCAATTGTACATGTCAATTTTATGGAAGATTAAGTAGGGCAGCGGTAAGAAACGCTTAAACTAAATATGAATCAATTATTGGAGATAAATTAGAAAAAAATCCAGCCGTTACGCATTTTGGGTAATTCAAAAGAAACGGGTTTAAGATGAATCTACCGTTTGGGATTTTCGGTGTGTTTGGGAGGACGCCGCGGTGCTTTCTCCTTGCTTTCACTTTTTTGAAAGTGTAGCTTGGCAACTAAAATCAAAATGAAACTTTGGGTAATACGAAGATATGAAAAGAATTTAGAATTTCACTTTTCAATCTAAGCAGCATCACTTGATTTTTAAAAAAAAATGGACGATGAATTTCTCATGAAGTTGAAATCGATCTCGGTGAAGGATGTTCTAACGGATGTAAGTTTTTTGAAGTTGCAAATTGAATTACACATCAAACCAAATTGAAATGATGCCATGCGTGGTTACTCAATTTGATATACAGCAACGGCCTGCAACGTCCAGGCTCCGGTCGTCGCGGGCAAGGACCGCGGCGGTGTCACTGGACCAGCCGAAACCAACGGTCCAAATCAACCGAATTCAAGAGTCTCCAGAAGAGGGATCGGGTCCAATTCTGACTTTGTCCGAACTGTTGAACAAGCAACCGCCGCCGCCGTCGGAAGAAGCCGTGCAAAACTTTACTGCTTCTTCGGATGTAAGTAATCGGAAACAAACGGTTGGGTGGAAATTAAGGAAATAGAAAATTCTAAACTGGAATTGAAATTTGCTGGAAATTTGCTTCCAGGAAACAACGTTTTTTAAAACAACGAAACCGAAACATGAAGTGGAAATGGGGTAAGGTGTTTCTTGATTGCTACCTGATTTGCTAAAATCAGCGCTTCAATTCTGCAGGAATTTCACACGCGCCGCTCGGATTGGAACTGCAGTCGGAAATCATGCTCCCCCTTCCAAATCGAACACGGTCACCAGTCACGTTCAAGGTGACAAGTATTGATTGAACAGTATTTACTGGAGATTGATGATTGATGATTGTGTTTTGCCCTTGCAGAGTACACTGCCCAGCATATTCCAGACCTGAACGATATTCAGGCTGAGGAGATCCTGTCCACAGTTGCAACTGCTCCAGAGTAAGCAGCATCGAGTAGATGCTTGTCCAGTTTGTTCAATTAATGCTACTTTTGTTTGTATTAATTGAACAGGATGGAAGCTGAGAAAATTACAAGTCTGCGCGAGCTGGATGCGGACCTTGCTCGACTTCGAACCTTTTCTGTTGTACGAGGCGTCGACATGCGGAAACTAGCTAGGTTCATGCTTCCCGAAAAGAAGCTGGTGCTCTACTCCGATCAGGTCTGTCTAAGATCAGCGATTTCAGCGATTAAGTTCCCATAATTCAATGTTTGACAGGATGAAGACATGAGGAACATAACTTATGAACAACTGTACAGCGATCTTTTGCCACTGATCAATGGCAAGAGCCTCATTTCCTTCGACTTTTCGTCGCTCCAAGGTCAGCGCTCCTTTGACGGATTTCCGTTCTTGAGCGAAGCTGGTATTTTCACGGGGCTCAACCAAAAGGACGTGAAGAAGAGGACGCTGGATTCGCAGATGCTGGTGAAGCTGAAGGACTATGCGAACGCTTCGCTGGAGAAATTTGGGCGTAAACAGGAGAGCAGCGCTGGAAACGTGTCTTTGGCGTACCTGGAAGAGATCTTGCGGAAGGCGAGAGACAAGTATGAGCAGAAGGAGCGTCTGGCGGCGGAAAAGAGAGCAAAAATTGCATCAAATTACTGAGGGGGAAGTAACTATTTTAGATTTGTAGAGAATAATTAACCACTCCTCATTTTTGACGCTTTTTGATAAATGTCGGGAGATGTGAGGATGTGACGCTGAAATGTCAACAGCCCGATCCGCCTCACATGTCCCAAGAATGTGGAAATCATGCCGAATTTATGTCGAGTTTCCATGCGGGTATCGTACGGGGAAAAAGACACCATTTCCACCATTCCACCAAAGGAGGCATTTTTATTCCTTTTCTACAGTCAGGGCCGACCATCAATTAGACTTATTTCAGTGACTACAATTTTAATAAAAAAATGGCTGCCTATTAAATTATGAAATAAGATTTGATCAACTATTGGCAATGAAGAATTATCTATTGAGGATAATCCAGATTTCTGATTTACACAGTTAGAAATGTATCCTACAAAGAAGGCTTTGAAGTGTTTGAAATTCAGTCTGGCACGGTCGCTCCAGGATGCGACCACTTCTAATCTGGATGCGATCAGGAGCCGCGTAGCCAGGTGCAGTGGCCCGTTCGCTTGCTAGTTACTTCCTGGAGCGACGCATCCGGGGTACCAATTAACGAAATGTTTAAGGAAGTAGAACTGAGATATTTTTGAAAAAAAATGTAATTAGGAGAACATCTAAATCAATAAAAACACAAGGAAATACGCCCTATGGCACATAAATAAGTACTCATTTTTTTATCTCTTTAAGTACTTTGAAGTTGGTGCAAACCTATTTCTCTGTGAAACGAACCAGAAAGCATTCTTCAAGAAAAGCCCTAACTCGATACTGTACAAATCATACACTAAAAGAAAATTATTGATGTCAGCATTTTAAACTTATAACACCAATGACAAAAAATTGCAATGGTGAGCACAGTACTCCCTTAATATAAGACCCTTCCATACGTAAGACCCCGTTTTTAAACGCTTGGTCCGTCTTGTCGAGTATTTTTATGTTAAAGAGTAGTGATTGAGACCCCCGAATATAAGACCTCACCCTTAATATAACACACTAAAACACCTCGAAGTTTGCCCGATCTCCTTTAGTAAGAACCCTTTAGTACACAAATCTGCTTTCTGCATTGAAATTTCCATAATGTCTTGCCAATTTGATTATTGTGTACATATTAATATGCATTGCATATGAATAAAAATTCATAGCATGTGAATTAATATGTATTGCATTGGCATATTATTAATATGCATTGTATATGAGTAAATATGCATATTACTAAATGTGAATGGCATATGAATAAATAGACAATTTCACAAATTTACCGATAACCCCGCACAAAATTTATTTAAATAAGATTTGAAACACATAGGGCGGAAGTTAAAAATCCTACTATTTATTCATATAAAAATGTTTAACTTTCACGGGTGGAAGTGCGTACAAAGGCATAAGTTCGGAAAGGAACAAAAATTGTGTGTGGATGCGACTCGGTCGTCAGTCGCATCTTGGAGCGAGTGTGCCACACTGTAATTGCTAAGCATTATTTTGGATGTGCTGTGTCTGCCCTGTTTCGTGAAGTTGAGATGCGAGAGACTGACTTTCATTTCGCCTCCACTTCACATCCCGGTTTTATAACCAATCACAGTCCACTCTTCTCCGCTTGAATTGATCACAAGGAGTCAATCGCTCCAACTAATTACTTGACACTTAATTAACGTTACCGTAGCACATAGCATGTCGTCGTCGGCCCACAGTCGCAAGAAAGTATGCTACTACTACGACAGTAAGTAAAACAATACGTCGTACTTAATTTGTCACTTTTCCAGCGCTGTGCAAGTCAAATGAAATGAGAGTGAGAGTCAGCGATTAAGCGATTGTGAAAGTCAGGAAAGGCTACGCTGATTCTCATAGTAAAAACAATCTAGTCGATAAGCGTCCTGGGCTTAAGTAATTTACGATTAATGAATATGTTTCGCTTAAACGATCAAATTCTATTTTGCAGGTGACATTGGCAACTACTACTATGGACAAGGTCACCCGATGAAACCACATCGTATTCGCATGACCCATAACCTCCTCCTCAACTATGGCTTGTACAGAAAGATGGAAATTTACGTAATGATTCGTCGCCACATTTTTGTATTTAATCTTTTCTTACTTCATGATAAACTGAGCATTGTCTTGCAGAGGCCACACAAGGCAACTGCTGAAGAAATGACAAAGTTTCACAGTGACGACTACATCCGATTCCTCAGAAGTATCCGTCCTGATAACATGGCAGAATACAACAAACAAATGCAGAGATGTAAAGCCTTTTTAGACTCTGAAATGACAAACGTTAATTGGTTATTGAGGAATCTGTTATGGCCTTTTTCAGTTAACGTTGGAGAGGATTGTCCAGTCTTTGACGGGTTGTACGAATTTTGCCAACTTTCTGCTGGCGGATCTGTGGCTGGTGCAGTGAAGCTAAATAAGGAGGCCGCTGATATTGCTGTCAATTGGGCGGGAGGCCTGCATCATGCTAAAAAGTCCGAAGCCTCTGGATTTTGCTATGTCAATGACATTGTTCTTGCTATATTGGAACTCCTCAAGTACCATCAAAGAGTTCTGTATATCGACATTGATATTCACCACGGAGATGGAGTGGAGGAGGCCTTCTATACCACTGACCGTGTAATGACGGTCTCTTTTCACAAGTACGGAGAGTACTTTCCAGGAACTGGGGATTTGAGGGTAATAGACCGATTTTTGCTTGTAGTGCTAACTTCGAGGTTCTAATTCAAAGTACTTTCAATTAGGACATTGGCGCAGGAAAGGGGAAATATTACGCTGTAAACTTTCCATTGAGAGACGGGATTGACGACGAGTCGTTTGAATCCATTTTTAATCCAATCGTTGGGAAAGTGCTGGAAACTTATCAGCCCAGTGCAGTGGTTTTGCAGTGCGGAGCTGATTCTCTAACTGGAGACCGTTTGGGATGTTTCAATTTAACTCTCAAAGGTGAAATAAAGGTTTTCACATTGCGGTGGGATCTCCGTTTTATAATGTTTTTTCTTTCTATTACCCAGGACATGCCAAGTGTGTCGAATTCGTGAAGCGCTACAATTTACCACTGTTATTACTCGGCGGGGGTGGCTACACTATTCGAAACGTAGCTCGTTGCTGGACATATGAAACGGCAGTAGCCCTAAGCTCAGACATCGCTAATGAACTTCCCTACAATGACTACTTCGAGTACTTTGGGCCCGATTTCAAGCTGCACATCAGTCCGTCCAATATGGCAAACCAAAATACTGCAGAGTACTTGGAGAAAATTAAGACTCGGCTCTTTGAGAACCTTCGAATGCTACCCTGTGCCCCTGGTGTACAAATGCAGCGTAAGTGGAAATTATTTACTTTTAATTACTTGGCTTTTTGTCTCAAATTTATTAATTTTCTTCTCTGTTCAGCCATTCCGGATGACGGTATTACAGTTGATGAACCTGAACCAGAGCACAATGTAAAACACTCAAAAGCTTCCGACGAGCAGCGTGTCTCCATTTTGGCTTATGATAAGCGAATTACTCCTGATAATGAATTGAGCGATTCTGAGGATGATGGAGAAGGCAGACGAAATGAAACGTAAGAAACTGGAATAAGTGTACTGGAGTTCAAATAAAAAAAAAATTCAAATTCAATACATTTTTCTTGAATCCTTCCCAGTGCGTATAACAAGAAAGTGAAGAGAATGAAGCTGGATGACAGTGGGAACCTTAAAACGCATAACAAACCAGCTGCAGTTCCTACCACAGATACAGTTCCAGCGAAAACAAAAGAGGTTGCGCCGCTCATTGTTCCGGTCGTCAAAAAACCAGAATCAAAATCTCTGGAAGATTTGAGAAACTCTGAGGAAAATGGCGAAGCTGTAAAAGTATTGGATGCAAAAGTGACTCCAGCCGTAGCGGAAACAGAAGAGAAAGCTGCTGTAAGTCCAGGCGAAGGAGCAACTATTCCTCCTGATGGCAAGGAAAAGGACTTGTCACCTGTCGCTGATCCAGCGATTTTAGGCTCCTCACTGCCTTCAGCACAACCTGCATTTGTACCAGTAGTTCCATCCCCACTTTCCTCTGGCATTTCTGCTCCGGTAAGTGCCGACACAGAAGAGAAGGATAAGTAGTTTTAAGTTTCTAGAGTATTGTTTTCTCACAGTAATTCTCTTTTGTTCAGTAATGTATGTCTAATGGACTATTCAGAACCGTTGAGTTGATGTATGAATTTATCAGAAATATGTTAAGTAATGGACTAGTGTTAGTCGTTTAATCCTTTGCTCGGCTTAAGTGTAGTAAGATCTCTATACTCTAAAATAGCACTATGTTAAAAAAAATTGATACTTCCCAAAAATGAAACTTATATCATCCACCCTTTTTTTAGTTATTAAACAATTTATTAATAATTTCGTATTCTAAAAAGAGGTAACACAGAGTTGAATTTTGAACGAAACTTTTACAGCACAACAAAATTGGACTAGTTGAACGACCTTCCTTACATTAATTTCTGACAAGTTTTTGTAGTCGGATTTGAGATGCTCATCTATAGCACTTTTTTACTTGACGATTAAAGCTCACTGGTTAATTTTAGTTAGTTGATATCACACTCATGGGTTGGTAAAACACGGTTTTTGATTTGGGGACTAGTCTAAGGACAAAATGGACTCTTTGCTCGTACGTAGCATGTTCTCGTAGCGAGGTCCACCGATCATGGCAATGGGGCTGGCCTCGAAGGTTCTGACGCGTGGACTTAAGTAGACAGGGGAAGGGGACATGTTGCGTCGGAGCAGACGGACAGGAGGGTCATCTGAGGACAAAAATAACACAAACGAATTAACACTCAAAGCCACAGTTCCCGAATCCCCTAAATTAGGCTACACTTTCTAATTGTTAAACTACTTGATCAAAGCTTGTTGCTCTGTGGAATGTTACAATGGAGGCTCAATTGCTACTCAATGGTTTAAACTACGGTTTTTGTACCGTCGTGGTCGGTGGCCTCGGATTCGGTGACTTCTTCTATCGTTCCGCAATTGGGAAGAAGTCCATTGTTTTCAGGGCAGTTGACTTGGACCTGAATTGCAAGAGATCCAGGAATAAGAAATCAGCACAAATTAGTCGGTTTAGAATTTAGATTTAACGGTGCAACATTCAACATCGTGTTAACGATGACGAAGCAAAGGGAGCTTTGACCATATACTTGAGTTATGCTTATTTGAAACACTACTCATAAGCGTCACGCATCAATCGGTTGTAATTGTAAATTCAGAAGCGATTTAAAGCGTAAATTAGACACGTAATAAAGCAGTTGTAAGAGCAAATTAGGTAATAGTAGCGTGCCTAAGTGGATTAGTTGCAGTTATTCGCTATTACGGTAGTAGGCAGCGGTGTTAGTCAAATATGAGGCTTCCAAATTCATCCATTCTAAAGTTTTTGATACCCTGAAAAAGAAAATTCTAGTCATAATTCTAAAAAATTCAGAAAATGGCTGGCTTTCCTAGAGCGAAATTCCTAGTTTGTAATTTTTTAGCAAAAGAAGGTCGTTTGGAAGCCATTTTGATTAATGCTTTGCTACGAAGCGCCCTCTAAAAGACCAAGTTTGTGTAGTCGATGAGGTCAACTTCACTGACAGATGCTGGGGATTTGTGGATGAAACTGAGAAGTACCTTATCGTCAAGTGCTTCCGTATTGTTCAAGCTTTCAGTCGAGGCAGAGTTGAGAGATCCTTTGCGATTTGAACTCGTTTCACTACTCGCATTGTCGTCGTCAATCGTCGCCAATGGCGTCTCGCTCTAAATTTCAAAATCACAACTTCCAAAATTTCAATGTTTTTTAAATTGTCGAAACTACCTCGCGAGGTATATTTGGCAGAGGTCGATTTGCGTAGGGTGGAGGTGGAGCCTGATAATTGTTGTTTCCAGTAGGTAAGCTCTGGATAAGAGTCGCTTTCTCGGGGTCAATTTTCTCATAGCCTGTGTACTCCAGATCGTTTTTGAGTGGATCCTGGTAGCGTGCAGGGCGGCCACGGTGCGTAAAGAAAACGTCATCTTCCTCAAACTCCTCGAGCATGCGCCGTCGGTAGGCTTTGTTCAACCGGTAGGCGTAAATGCTGACGAACAGAATGATGCCCAGGAGAAATGCGCCGCAAAGGACGGCTATATCTGGAAATTAACACAAATTGGATGATGACGCTGTGAATTAACGGTGAAAGTTCAGGAGTCACAGCTACGGTGTGATCATCTACTAATTTAAACGCATTTTCCTCCCGTCCATTTCTAAGTGCTCGGATATTTAAAATGTACTGGGAAAAAGGTAAATTCAACTTTTTGTAAGTTAGTAGATGACTAAGCTGTATCTTTTTCTTACTGTCAAATGTAATGGAAGAAGATTGAACCTCTTCTTTTGGGCGCAGAAGGATCACAACTTTCTCCGGATGCTTACTTATCCAGTCAGATTCACTGTTCGTTGTGTCCTAAGATCGAAATACATTTTTCATGTACCAAGAATCCATTAAAACCTCACTAAATTGTATAGTAATTAGAATTTACGGGTTTTTTTAAGTAGAATCTAGGAAATATTTTTAATTTATTACGATTGCTTGCTCATTGGGCCTTGAATCTGGAGAAGAGAGCGTGCGCCGAAATAAGGAGAAAGCGGCACAGGGCCCGAATTTGATCCCATCAAACTTTTCTCCATCGAGAATCGCTTCCGCTTCCTTCTTCTTGTACCCCATGTATTCTTCTATTGGACTCGTTTCCAGTTCGCCGATTTTTACATAGATGTCTATATGAACAGAATTGTACTTGCATTAATGCTGTTCAATTTTTTTTAAATTTGAGTGTTAAAACATACTGGACAAGCATCCTTTGAATTTTTTAAAAGTGGAAAGAGACGCTGTTTCGTCGTTGGCTCCAGCAACGAACACTTCTCCGGCGGAGGGATCCCGAACGAGTGACGCTGGAGCGGTGCCCGTTTCTGGAGTGATGGACGGCTTAATTTCTTCGTGATCCACGATGAACAGCGTTTCGTTACCGTGGCGCTCAAAATAAATGGAGTGACGAGACCCATCGATGAAATTTTGATAGCGTATCACAGCCTCAAAAATTCGGCCTTCATGTACTTCCTTGAGCATGACGTGACCCTCTCGATTAATTGCAAAGAGCAGCGAATAGCTCTGTCCCGGAAGCGATACTGCGAGGAGCAGCGTATCCGCTTCGGAATAGGATGTCGAAAAGCCGAAATGCGTTTCAATTTCGCCTGTGTCGATAACTGGTTTCGGGTATTTGAATCTCCGGCGAATGAACGATTCTCCCTGAAAGCTGACTCCTCGCTCTGTTCAAATTTTCAGCGATTATTGTGCATCGCTTAAAATCGAGCAAGTATTTTTTTTACAAAAAATGCGAAAGCGATCTTTACCTTCATTGCAAGTTTTCCCATAGTAAGACGTGTGAAGGCAGTCGCAGGAATAGGTACGAGATGTGAAATCTTCAAGGCAAAGACCGTTGTTCTTGCACGGTTTATTGTCGCAAACCATTTTGCAACCATCTAACACTGATTTTTCAAAAAAGATATTTATTGGTCCAAAATAGTTTTTTAACTTTTTTGCAAAAAATTTTTCAATAATAGTTTACCGTCATTATTATTTGCAAATCCCCGGAGCTTCACATGGTCTGCACCTATTTTAAGGCCACTTAAGCATCCCAGCATTCCTAAGATTTTGAAACGATTAGGACGTATTTGGAAAGTTTCCTGGAAGAAGCGTACCTGGAATTTTCCTGATGGGGATGAGCGCATTGATGTCGTAGCCACCGAGGAGGAGTTGGTAGTAGGTGCTGACAGGAGCGAGAGGGCGCGGCGGCGAGAACGTTTCCAATTCGGGATTCGTCCACGGTTCTCGGCTGTAGACCGTGAGAAGCGATATTCCGACGGGCGTTGACGCATTTTCGTTGTTGACGTGCAGCGCGGTGTGAGAGTAGTTGCGGGTAATTGCAATTTGAATTGGTTTTCCGTGATTAAGTGCTTTGAGGCCCACCCTCAGTTGACGAATGGTGTCACCGTGATTCCAGGTGAAAATTACTTCAGCACCTTCCTCGATATGCAGTTGCACAAACTGAAATTTTCAAGAAAAAATCAGTGCAGTAATTGGCACACGCTTCTCAATTTCAGCACCACCGCGAGTCAGTGACTCTTTTTCTTAACCTGTTTAATTTGTTTAAATTATGTTTTAATTTGTTTAAATTATGTTTTAATTTGTTTAAATTATGTTTAAATTTAATTTTCTCATTCAAAACAAACTTTCAATGATAAATTTTAAAACGTAGTTTTAGTTTTTAGAAGCAAGCTTGCTGCTTCATCTGTATTATTTCGTGTGTCTGTTGTGCTGTATGAGAAGGTTTTTTGTTCGGCGTAAATATTTGTAAACTTAAACCCAAGTTCCTTAATGGCCCTCCAAGGACGGGCTTGTTTGGCAACAAATAATAAATTCTGATTTATGTAATTAAAATTTAATTATAATGTAGTTATAAAAATACCTTACGTTGTTCAAATTGTCGTTGGCAAAGACAACGAGAGCCTCTGAGTCGTATGTCCTTAGGTTGAGGTAGAAGTTGGACGTTAAAATATTTCGAACAGGCGTCAATTCAGAATTGAGGTTTGCTTCCCGTATGAACGAATTTTGTGACAGAAAGGTCAGACCATCAATGTTCAAATCTGCATGTCGAAAATTGGTGTAAAAATCGTTTTTTTTATTATTCGCGCCGAATGTATTCGTTTGACTGGAGTATGTACTGCTCACCGTTTTCGCAGAACTCTCCTGACTGTGACCACTGATTTTGACACTGGCAGGTGAAGCTGCCCCAGTTCTCGATGCAAGTGGCCCTGTTTTTGCAGGGATTGGGGTCACAGGAGGGACTGCAGTCCTTCACTATGTCAGCCTTATGGAACTTCATGTACGAGTACAGGTCAACCACTTGACTGTTCATCACGAGACCTCGGAAACAGCCAATGAGGCCATCTTGCACAGTGTCCTTGTCTTCCTCCTCCAAATAAATCCTGTTTTAGAAAAAAAATACCATGAATTCTAATTTTTAAAAACCGTTAGTAAACGTTTGGCGTCTAGCATCTATAATACATTTTTTTCTAAAAAAAAAATGTACTAGAATTTGTAAAGAATTGTGCAATATTTTGGCAAAACTTACGATGGAGCACCAGCAATGTACATGGTAGACTCAAATGGACCAAAAACTTGGCCATCAGGAAGATTAATCATTTGATGCTCTGCATTAATTTGAAAGCGAACTTGATGGAGATCATAATCAATCCATACCTAGGGAAAATGGTTCATTTAAAATTAAAACAAAAAATGATTGCTTTACAAATTTAGTAATAATTAGTAAAAATTCAGCAATTATTGCTGAATTTTGTACCTGCTGCCAATCTCCACCGCTAAGTGGCCTCTGAGATCTGACGATGACTTTTTGAGGAGGGCCGCCGTTGAGGATGAAGCGAAAAACAAGCTCGTGTTCTAAACGAAGAAAAATCAGGTGAAGTTGAAATGGAGTCTAAACTGACATTTGATTGGTTTTCTTTTAAAATTTTGACAATCTTGAAATTTTGAAAATTTGTTACCATTAGCCAAGAAGACTGAGAAAGCGTTGTGTTGCGGATGAAGGAGAGGCTGATAGAGGAGAATGGCTGATGACCTCGTTGTTCTGAAGCTAAATGCCAAGTCTCCAGTCTTCCAGCCTGGAGCCTCCAGGTAGCTCCCAAACGTTTTGAATGTAACTACATATCGCTGTGTATCTGAATTTGGAAAATGACTTTCAGTAAAGTGTTCGCTGAGCTATTAACTAAATAACTCAGATGTTAATTAATCTCATAAACAAAATTAAAAACCTACTGGCTTCGACGCACTCCAAAGGGCCTAAGGTAATTCGTGAAGCCGAATCACCACTCAAATTTGTTGGAACCATAAAAAACTGAAATTTTAGTTTAAAAAGTTGACCTGGTTAATTTCAAAATTAAAATTTACATAATTTTTAAATTTGTAATTTCCTAACCATTGACGTTATTCCGAGACGCTCTGGATCCGAGAAATAGCCTTCATCTTTCAGCCATTTCTCTTCCCTTGAATCGCAATTACAACTCTTTCCTCCCACGCATGATTTGGCTAAAATAAGCAGGAATTATTAGTTAATTATCCTGTTAGTTAGCTTTTCTACTTAAATTAGTTAATTTTAAATTCTCACTGGCATAGCAAGGACAGGTATTTCTATCGGCATCTCCAATGCTCACAACCGAGACGCTCCCTGAATCCGCCGCTTTGAACCAAGATGACAACTGAAGGTCAAGTCTGAAAATGAACCAATCAGAGACAATTTAATATTTTGGAAGGGCGTGGCTTAGGTCAATTGAATGGAACCCTTACCTTGTTTTGAAGCAATCGTATTTGATGTACTGACTGCATTGGACGGATTGGGATACAAGTGAAAGTATCATTTCAGGACTGAATTCCCTGTATTTCATGTCAATTCGAAAGTCAAAGGGCTTCTCTTCATTTGGATTCCAAATGTCAGTTTCATTGAGTAAATTGTGCTCAACAATCGTTTTCGTTTCGCCAGAAGAGTCAGTCTCAAATTTACACTTGACATGCGCAGGAGAAAAGGGACCGTTTCCGTCAATGTCAATTTTGTAGACGCCGGATTCCGTGTAGCCGAGGAGTGCTAATTCCTCACAAGTGCGCTTAAAAATTGCTAAAATGTGTTCAAATTGTTAAGAAATTTCGAAATTGCTTTTTTTTTCAAATATTGGTCGGTTTTGTAACTAACCGAAATGACAGTGCTTTCCAATGTATCCTGTTTCGCTACAGTCGCAAGTGACTTGTCCATTTTGAACACCGCACTTTCCATCATGCTCACATACTTTGGGTCTGGTGCAAGGGTCTTTGAAAATATGTTTTTTTTTATTGAAAACATTTTTAAAAAATCAGCTTTTGGAGTGAAAGTTACCTGCATGCATGCAATTGTCCAAGGCAATGTCGCCAATTTGATCTGCAGATCCAACAATTTTTCGAGCGTCTATCGTCTTACCACCAATTTCGACGTTTCCGATGCAGCCCACAAACCCTAGGAAATTGTTTAAGTATTTTCTTACTTGATTTTTTTTTTCAAAATAATCATTTCCGGAACCTTTTCGCTTGAAAAAAGTTTGCTAGAATTCAACGCCAATTGTATATTTTTATTTTATTTTCAAAAACACAGATCATTACGAAAGATGTCCCACTGGCCTTTCCAGAGAAGTGTTTTGCAAACGATTCAAAGTTTATTAAAAAAAACAGCAATATAACACTAATAATCTATCAAACATAATAGTTTTTTTTTAATAATTTTTTTTTCAAAAGAGTTATTTTTTTTAAATTACCTGTATTTGGCTTGTAGCTAGAAGTTCCTAGCGTAATAAACGGAGAGAGTTGAAAGAGATCTGCAAATTTCTCAGTGACATTCATCTTGTCTGTTGTTAATTGGACTTCACCATTGAAATACTTTAATTGGAGCTGCACAGAAATTGACAACTCAATTAATGGCAAGTTAATTAAAGGTCTGAATTGGCTTTTGCAATGATTGATGTACCCAATTCCATTCTCCAGCCTTCTTATTGAATTTGGCCACGAGGGACTTGGAGGCAGAAATAGTAGCCATCTCTTTGTCTGAATAGAGCACAAATTGGATGTTTTCATTTTTCACCTGGAGCTACAGGTAGGAACAATAGAATTAGTGTGGAATTTCAAATGACAATTAATTCCTTTGTAAGGACCTACAGCCCAGAACCCTTCGCCCTTGAGTGTCCGTATGTCGGAATACGCCAAAGTGCCGAAGATCTCCTTCGTCCGAAATTTAAATTTGAGATTGAGTTCCTCTGGAGATGGATTGGAAATTTTGAAGCCGGCTTCTGCAAATGGAATTGTAATTGGAACAGTATTTTGGAGGTCACAAGTCTCCTTGATCACCGGCTCCAGTAGTCCGTGATATTGCGCCTAAATGGCCAAAATTATATTTTTTAAATTGGTTGGTGAAAAATGATAAAGTTGGCTTTTCAATTTGCTTAAAATCTAAAACGAAATCGAACCTGATGACGCTTGGCAAATAGTTCCCATAAAACAGACTTTGCATTGAAGTAAACTTCTTTGAGACATCCCACAAAATTGTTTGAAGAAAATAGGCCTTTTTCAAAAATCAAAAGAATTCTATGCATTTTCTCTTGTATTTTGATTTTAGTTTGGAAAATTTTAAATTTCAGTTTTTTTTTTAATTTTCATTTAAGTTGACCTCTGACCTAGTCTGTTGCTGAGTCTTGGTCCTCCTCCGCCAATGTGTATGTCTGGATCGATGTACAGGTGCTGATGGGTGCCGTTGACTTCCCGATCTTCCGTCTCAGCATCCAGCTGGAAATGGACCATTCTCGCACGGTGATTAATTGTCAATTGATGCCACTCTCCGTTGGCCAAATTGGATCCCATTTCAACAAAGATGGGTTTGAGAGATTCGTCTCCAAAATGAATACTAATTTGAAGGCTTTGATTCTTCAGCGTCACGCCAATGTGATTGTGCACTGGAATCTCTCCCGCAGCGTAAAACAGTATTGAATCGTCAACCATTGTCTGAATTGGAAGAATATATTAAAATACGCAAAAGTTTACTCTAAAACAATACAACAAAAAATAGGAAGCCATTTTTTTTTGTAAAATCATCGAACTCACTTTGAAATGAATTCCAATACGATTTGCATCGGAATGAACGCGATCCATCCACTCGTAAACAGTAAATGTCACAAACGAATGTCCATATAATGTCAAAACGGGAATGCCTGGAGGAAGTCAATTGTGATGATCAATTACGATCAATGCATAAATTGGCTAATTCAGAGAAAGTGGAAATATCTTTACTCCAATAAAATCAAAAAATAATTTCAATTGAAGATTAATCAAACTATTTTTATACTGCTATTTTATTTAACTTATTTCGCTGAAGCAGTGGTCTATTTTAATTTGAAAGATTTGAAAATGGAAACTAATACAAGCAAATAAACCATTTAAAAATTGGGTGTATTTTTTGGACCTTCTCTTCCAAAATTGTTCAACAAAAAATAGTAATAAATTTCTCACTTGCGTATCTGCATGAATCTCCCTTGAAATTGGCGTTGAAGCAGTCGCATTCGACGTGGTCGTAATGATTGATGCATCGACTGTCGTAGGAGCAGCTTTGACGCGGGTCGTGACATTTGTTCAAGCAGTTCTCCTCGACGTTGTATCGCGTCGATACCAATGCGGTAAGTGACTCCAGCGGAATTGACGCAAAGGGTGATGTGGACAATTCCACATTTCGAATGCATCCAACAAAGGGATTCGCCAAGTAAGAAATGTCGAGACGCTCATCCACAGATTTCAAACCTAAGTATTACCGTACATTTTTAACATTACTCAAATTTTACTTTTTCATTTTTCATCCATCAGATTTTCCTAATGACAAATGGAGTGGCTGAGGAATCGTATGGAACTCTTTTGATATTTTCGATGTTTGGACTGGAGAGGTTGAAAATAGTTAAAATTTGCAATGAAATGCCCTTGGGGGTGGTGCATTTTAAGTGGTTTTAATTGCCTACCTCCAATGAAGATGGTTGAGTTCAAGTCGTCGTTTCCAGCGCCGTAGAAGGGTGACTCTGCGAGTCCGTCGATGAGGGCGAAAGTGTTGTGGTGGTCGTCGACGGTGGCGTAGAGCATGCTTGTGCTGGGATCAATCATGACGTTGACCTTGTGGAACTTGTCTCGATTCAGCCCCTTACCCACAACCACCGTCGTCGAGTGGTCTCCAAACAAATGCTTCACCGTCAATTGACCTTGATCTAGCATAATGTACAGTTCGTACTTCTTCAATTGCGACGGCCGATCCAGAATTCCATGGTAAACCAAAATGGCATGGGGAAGCCTCGTTCGAAATTCAAGTGAAACTGATCTTCGATTTCTGAACAATTGAAAATATGAATTTGTTTTAGAAATACTTTTGAGAAACACAGTTTACGAAAACTACACTTAAATTTGACAAGGAAGTGGCGATTTAAATTTTGAAGAAACGGTTTTTATTTTTCCAATTTCGAATTTTGCTTCTGTTTTCAAATTTGTAAATCTGACCTAATTTGAAAGGTAGAGATTTCATCTGGCCCAATCTGAATAAAGGAGGATGGCGAATCAAAAGTGAAAGTATGGAGCCCTGTCCCATTTTCAAGGACGACGAAGGGTACTTCACGAAAACGATTTGCAAAGACTTCTCGAGGGCTCAGAGTGGTTGTCGAAGTGGTTGCTGGAGTGGTTGTAACTGGAATGAAAAACGATTGTGAACAAGCATAAAATTGTGCTGAAATTTTGTTCAAGGTACAGGTAACTAATTAGCACAATTAGTTTAATTAACATTGATTTTAGAAACATATAGGAAACACAGTAAGTTTTTGCAGCGAAGAAAGTCGTCAGAGAATTGAACTGAAATAAGGTAACAACGCTTAATCTACTGACATTTAGTGCTACACATGCATCTAACATTTTTTTATACGAAATGTGTTAATTCCCATAATTAGATAAAATGGATAATCGGTGTAACTACCAACGGTCCAAGTTTAAACACAAATTTGACACTAAACCGTTCATGGCACCGTTGACGGCAGTGGAGTTGATTCCAAGTGGAAATCTCCTAAAATGGTGATGGCGTGACTTTGTTAGAAGAACGCGGTGTTAGACCCAAAGCATTTAGAAGAGTAATTTGCCTTGTTAATTAGTCGAAATTAACAAAAATCTGCATTACAAGATCCCATCAGCGCATCCAGAATAATTACACGGTGAAATGGTAATTGGCACACGAAAATGGGAGGTTAAGTGCTTTGTAGCCTTTTTTTACACCTTTTTAGTCCATTGTAAACTCACCGGCAGATTCATTGGGAGAGCAAGAGTCCATACAGGCCTCAAAGCTATTGAATACATTGTCATTCACACGGCATCCGAAAAATATAAATAAATTACAGGTATCCTCCGACTCAGAGTAGAAGTACTTATAGACGCGGTCGTTGCAGGGCCCCGAATCAGGAGCCAATAGGCAATGAGCAGCTTCAAGGGTCAACAAAGTACCAAATTAATGTCATAATTCCCCAACACTTACATTAGGATTTCTGACTTTTTGCACCTACTCTTAGCTATTTATGAAAAATTTGCAAAAATCAACGATCAAACAACTCCAAACAACACTTTCGAATGTTGTTTTTTTGTGATTTTCGCATGACTAACATTGTAGTACTGGTATCAATGCCTAAACCTATTTCTTTCGTTGACCAGGATTTTATGTTTCCGAAATTTATATTCAAGAAAATTCAATTCAGTAGGAAAAAAAGCGTTTAAGTGTAGCAATTGAAGATCAGGGAACTATTTGGTATGCTATGAAATGCTTTTGAAAACGGGACACTAAAAAACCAAACGGCTTTCAAGAATAACATTTACCGATTTTACGTTTTATAAATATTATTTCAGTTTCACAAATTATTTTAATTTCATTCTAAAAGTTTCAAATTGTAAAATCTACTCAAAATGAGCACCTCATTTTGAGATGCTGCTGACACTACATAGAAGGCACCGCTCTCCCGCAAAATTTTTCTGCAAACGCTCACTTTTTTGCCATAATTTATCATTTTCTCTACTCAAGGCGTGTGTAACGATGCTAACGAAACAATGTTTCCTATTGTGTTCTTGGAGGGGGAGATGAGCATATTAACCTTGGGAAGTACGTTGGGCCTCCTAATCATCTTCCAAATCAGTTAAGTAATAAATACTTATATAATATAGCACTTACGCTTTTCCTGAGACAAGTCAACGAAAAGATGCAGAATTAGGAGGAGAAGTGGAACTTTCCCTAATCCCGGATCCATTTTCCCTTACGAGGACCGTGGAGGCGTCGAGGCCTTTTTCCAGCACTCACTAGGACATTCTGGAGAGATGGGTTCCAGAATTTAATGGGATTTTGGTAATTGGGGTACAATAGAGACCTTTGAGAGGCGCTGGAGAGGTCTCAAATTGAATTAAAGTAGGTCCTCAAAAGACGAATCTTGGTTGCGTAGAGGAAACTTTTTGCATCCACTTAATTTCCCAAGTATTCTCCATCACCAGGTAGAAATGAGCATCCTCAACACCTTCCTCACTGAATCAAGCGTGCTAATGAATGTAATGAGCATTGGGCCTATTCAACGCCTTGTAGGCCTCAGGTAAGGTGTGCTGTATAATATCTGCTCCTAATTTAGTCCAAACATTTTTAAATTGGCAAACACTTGCAGAGACGCCTGGTCATCACAACTTGAACAAAGAAGCCCTTAAACCGGTAATTCCCAAACACTGTTTTAAATTAAACCGCCCACCTCCAAAGCGTCTTTTGGAAATGCTGCATCAACTTCAAAACGACCCTGGATCATTTGTCATCAATCAAAACTTGTCACTCTTGTGCAAAATTTTGTCAAGTTTGGGTTCATAATTTACATTTTTCACTTCAAATTTACACTTTTTCAATATAAAAAGTTTAGCAACAGATCAACAGAAGTGGCGTTGTACAAAAATGTTGTTGACGTGAGATGCCACAAATCACATTCGCTTTTTAAGTGCCTAAACTAGTCAACTCAAAATCACTAAAAATTTACAAGTAAAATGGGACTTGTTGTGAGCTTCACAAGTAGAAACATCACTTGAACACTAAACTTGCCTGGACAAAATGCCGGCTGGATATAAACTCTTGTAAAAAAAAAATTCTCGATTGATTTGCACTCATATTAGCACCCGGCTTAACGACCAGTTTTGAGTAAATTTGTTCGTTGACGTTGTGTACACTGATAAATAATGATAAGGGTAAATGTAAACAGTTTTTGAATTGAAGGGGAAAGGAAAGGTACAAATTTTTGCTGGAAACTGAACCGTGGACCATTTGGGACTTGGGAGGCTGTGTTGCAATATTTTTGCGAATGAGGACCAATGGGCAACTTGGTCTTGGGCCAGTGACATGCAATACTTAACTCTGCCTACGCTAACCAACCTATTATGCATATCTCTGCCCTAAGTGTCTCAGGCACTAATTATTCCCATCCTCTTTATATCCTCACTGTGCGTAGTCCTCCCAAACACTATGCTCCATCATGTTGTTTTGGTGGGGTGCTCAAGTCCAATGCTAATAGGCTTTGGAAATGCTTAAGATAACACTCAAGCATCTCCAAACACTTGTTGACAGATCCAAAGACCCACTTTGATTACAGGGCGATTTACATAAGTCGGATCATCTCCTATAACACTTACAGAATTCGAGATTAGAATTTAGAGCAATCCAATTTAATTACCCCTCCCATTAATGCTGTATATCGCTTTCAAATATCCGAAAACGCTTGATAACTTTACAATCGAGGTGCTTTGAAAAATTTAATGTAAAGTTTTTCAAAAAAAAATTAAATAAAATTTGAAAAAACCTTGCACGGAAGTCTGACTAGAATTGATCAAGTACTAAGGAAATGGAATTAATTAATTTTTTTTTTATTTGGAATTAGACCTGATATTACCCTTCAAATTTTAATTAATGACTTGACGAACAGGCTTTGGCTGGAATAATGAATGGCCAGGAATACAATAACCTCTTTGCAATTAAGTGCTTCGGATATTTTTCAAGCTAATTAGTGACGAAGTGTTGTTTAAAAAAAAAATTTTTTTGTTCAAATGACTTCCAGTTTTGACATCTTTGTCACAAAGCAGAGCAGCTTTTTCATTGATAAAGATTTGAAAGCTCTTTTAAAGCTAATAAGTATAAAGTTATTATGAGAATTAGGGTGTTCTATCCAGTGAATGGTAATTTTTTAATAATTTTTTTTTGCTTTCAGCATGCAAAGGATTGCAGGTGAAGTGTTACAATAATTATTATTGTTTAATTTTGTTTTGCTTTTCTCAGTTGTTGAATTTTATACAGTAGCAAGAGTGCAAGGGCTGAAGTCCTACTTTGTCGTGGAGCCTTAACGAAGCAACATTTTCAGTGTCCGCCATGGAGCAAGGGATGAACGGTGTTTGTTTAGCTACCGCTTGGATCAACGTTTGAAAGCAGAGGTAGGAGAGCCCTTGACGGCGGTACCCTTCATGCGTGGCCGTTGCCAAGTGCCCCAAAGGACTCAGTCGAGCTCCGCTTGCCAACTTTCCCGTCTCCACTGCGTAGGCCCCCACAGTTGGGAGCCGTTTAACGCAACGACTTGGCCTGCGAAAGAGTTCAGGAGCGTTAAAATCTGACGCCCTTCCGAAACCAAAAAATTTCATCCCTTCATCACAATTTAGCGATTTCAATTCAAAGTCGGCCGAAGGCGAACTAAAAAGAAAACGTTTTGAAAATATCTTCGGCGTATATCATGCGTGTTTTTTTTATTAAAATAATTTTGGGAATTACTTGACCCTGATTTGAGCAGCTTGATCTTGAGGCATGAAGAAATATTGGCAAGGCGTAATTTGAAGATCATTTCCCAGATCTGTTGAAATTTTGAAAACTAGCTCTTTCGCAAGGAGCTCAAGTGCTAGAAAATGAAATTGACGCCTCCAGTTCAGAATTTCCGTTGAAATGCTAACAAAGGCTTCTTCCACGTCTTCAGGTACTTCTACAACGTCATTTGGAAGTGAAATGGCAAATTGCTGGATATTGTCATCTCGGACGTATTTTCCTAGAATCCAGCATTTATCACTGTCGATTTTCCCGAGAATATAAAAGTTCATTTCTGTAGGAAATGAGGCCTTCATCTTGATCATATTGTACATCTAAAGCAGAAAAATTTCTAAAATATAAGCCAAAAAATAAGTATTTAAATAAAGTAAGTAGTATATTTTTATTATAATACAAAATGTGTTATTGTGTAGTTGAAAAAAATTACGTAAGCACATCGTGGAAGCCGTGTAGAAACTAGTGGCAGTAGAGTTTCTGGATTTGAAACTAAGGAGAATCGATTACAAATTCCGTTTTCTGTCATTCTGAATTTTAAAATTAATTATTCTAGCGTTGAATTAAAAGCGATTACGTCGGTCACTTTCGAATTGGACTCTAAACTCTGATAATTTTAAATAGGATGAAACAACGATATCTGCTGGAGCAGATGAAGATGATGTAAGAATGTGTTTACTTTTTCATACATTTAGCCACTTGCAACTTCTCAGATCACATACTTCTAATTTCGACTAAATTATCATGCTAGTGATTCATTAGACAACTAAAGGCTTCACACAGTTTGATAAGATTAATAGCCCTATAGCTCTACACAACTATTAAAAAGCGAAAAAAAAATCGTTTCAAAAAGACATTTTTCAATTTAATAACAATTTAGTACTGATTCATTTACTTTAGTAGCTTATATTCATTTTCATTTCCTTCGGGTGTCAGGAGCAGATTTGCTTTTGGAAAAAAAAAGTCCGACTTGAAATTAGTAATTATTCTGAAGAAAAGTAAAAAGGACCGAAACGACAGAATTGTTGACGAATTCTTTAAGAGATGCTGGTAAATGACCTTTAAAAAAATTCAATTTATTTTTTTTCCACAAAGCACCTGTCCGTATTTGTTTATTTTGCACAGGTTGCAATTCCTATTTGGTTTTGTTGAGGCATAATTCCCATTTGGACTTAATCCGAATTCAATTTGACACGTCCATCATCCCAGCACAGTTTGACCTGAAAATTTAAAAAACAAATTTTGAAACCCCCGCTAACTCTCGCCCACCTTCCCAACTCCTTCCTTAATAAATCCACTTCGAGAGAGTAATTAATTGAGGTTTAATGAACTATTGGGCTTGATTGGGCCTAGAAAAGAGCAAGGCTCGTACTTGAAAGGGCCTCAAAGGGGACGGTGGCCTATAATTAAAGTGTAAATAAGGTGCAATTAGATCTCAATTGAGCATGCTTCAATTCTCTAGCACAAGATCAATTACAATGGGAAAAGGACCTCTTCCTAGGAAAGTGTGCTTCTGTGGGGAATGTGCGGTGGAGTCAAGGTAATTATTATTGGCACCCCATAAAAGTGCATGTCACTTCGTACAAGCATTCTCTTAGCATTTTTCCAACCACATCTTAAGGCTACCTCCACAAAGGCTACGAACCATTATTAGAAGCCTTCAGCCATTCTTCCCTATCACCTGCTTCTCCACGCAATTTTTAGGCTCATTCCCCATTTCAAAGGGAACTTTGTAGGAAGGCAGACGGAAGTAGATGAAGGAAATCTGCGACAAAGTTTCTCAAAGCCGGTGAGTGCTTGGAAAGTGCATTTTAATTTGCGTGGGAAATACTGATTCCGGGATCGTTTCCGTTTAAAAAAAAAGCTTTCTTTCTCCAAAGTGAAAGTTGTCGCTGTCCTAGTTCACAGCATTTTTTAAGTAAGTACATACAATTTCAATACAACTCTGTTTAAATTCAAAACGGCAAAACATTTTTTTTTGTAAACCATAATTATGTACAATTTCCACGCCGTTTACAATTTATTTTCACGAGAGTACTGTGACAAAACATAGGTACATTAGGTGAAGTTCCAGCCCCAAGCAATCTTTTTTTTATTCGTTGTAAAACTAGTGTATTGCTTCTGCACTGTATTTCTATTATTATAGAACATCGCTGATTTTTAAAATTTGATCATTTTTAAGATAATGATGGTTTCTCTTTTAAAAGACTTGGTTTATTCGTTACAGATTTTGATTTCAGTAGTAAATGCAACGATTGTTCGTAAACAAACATTGATTGAATTACGAGTCAATGGCTTCGTCATTGACTCAAATCGAAGCAAACAAAGTACACTCAAAATTGCGTAACGTGTTATAAAAGCGCTCGAAGCCCTCTTCCTTCCACTTGTCATTGATTTCCTTTTTCGCAAACGCTTTTTGCGTGTTATACCCTAACTGAGAATGTAGAGAATTGCATGAAAGGGTCTTAAGGGCTGTTTCACATTGTTGTAATTTCCCCACTTATACAAGATTCCCAAAATTCGCAAAGAAGGAGCCAAAGTGTCAAAAGTTACAGGATCCTTTGTTCATGGGATTTTTTTTGCCAACAAAGCCTCCACTTCCTTCCGAGAATCAAGGTTTTTTTTTTGCAAAGGGCTTTAGGATTTTCCACGGTGATTTATATGGGCAAAGAGGTCAGTCGAACTGCGTCGGACATTTATTGACTCATAAAAGTCCCCTCTATCTCACTTTGAACATTTTCAAAGGATCATTTAATTAGCAAGGGACTTAGCACCCTTAAGACAATGGAGGGATTTAAGCGCTAATTTTAGAAACCTTGCATAAGGGTCTCGATTTCATTGTCCAAATTTCGCAATTTTTGTTGTACGAAAACGTTGACATTTTCAAGGATTATTTGCACGCTTGTCACATTTCCAATTTGAAGAAGAATCGCCCTGTGCAAACATTTCGTATCAAAGCAAATAAAAAAAAAGTATCATCATTCATTCTACCTTCCTCTAATAAGGCAGCGTCAATTTCAGTAAATTGTTTTCCAAATTGCAAAATGCAATTCTTGGAAATACAAAAGACTTTTTTCAAAAAAAAACCTTGTATAGGTTGTACAATTTGCACAAGCTGTACGATGCCACCACGTAAAAAAAAAAGCAGCGCCACCGCTATTTGTTGTCTTTAAAGCTAAATTGAGCTTGGCTGAGTTACAATGGTCAGTTTTGCCATATCATGAGTGAACGAACTTACAGGTAAAAAATTGCATCATCCCTCAACTATTTATCCTTTTTGCATAAACAACGTGTCTTCGTATGATTTCTCTATTGTCTTTTTTTTTCGCAAATTGGCAAGTATGTTCCGCTTTAGAATGAGAACAGCCCCAGAATTGCCATATACGTAGGGGGAGAGGAGAGTTAATTTTTAATTCCTCGTGGCAATTTGGAGTGTATAATATATGGAGGGATGCTTTTGTTCCTGATGGCCGTGGGTTTGCCAATAAAAAATTCTGGGAGAGCTGAGAGACAATGGAAAGAAGATCAAGTGGGAATTGGGAATTATTGCCTTTAATTCCTCTTCCTTTGCTAACCGATCCCTTCCGTGATTCACTTTTGTCGCCTCTTCAAAGAGAATCAGAATTTGGGGAGTTTGGAAGGGGTTCTCGAGTAGGTGGGCCCTTTGGCTTAGCCAAGGTAAGGTCCGCTCATGACCATACTTGTCATCCGCTTCTTTTTTGGACTCTGGAGGTTGAGGCTATGGCGAACAACTTAAGAGCGCTAATAAATTGCACCACAATCTTAATTCACCACGTACAAGCACAACCGTTTAATTGAGAAAAGTTGCGAAGGGCAGGCGCTGAGCAGCCTTTATATTATACACCACTTCAAAATGCCATTGGCATCAGTCAACTTATTGTATTCTGTCGATGAAAATATTTCGCACAAATTTGCAAATTTTCCTTTTTCAAATTTCCCTCTGGCTTCACTTCCACTCCCTACTCATTCTCGTATACTAAAAGCGGAAGGCACTTATCGTGAGTGCGTGAAAAAATGGCTCTCCTAAGTTTTTTTTTAAATTTTTACTATTTGATCGATGTTATGGAAGCTTTTTATTTTTCTACCATTTTTTCTTTCTTATAAATTTGTAGAGACTAGCCAAAGAAGCCTGAACTTGAACAGGAGTATTTCAAATTTCTAGGTTTTTTTTAGGCGAATTTCTTTATATAATTTTTAAGTTTCAATTAGTGAATTGTTGAGGCAATAGACGCAGACACTTGAAGCTGAAAATTGGAGGAGCGTCTCTGGAGGGTACTGCTGTCCTAGGATGGGCTTGTTTGGCATAAGTCTGTAATTGGACTTTATGGTCCGATAACACCCTAATTTATTACTCTGCTTGATTTTAGGTAGAGATCTTTCACACTTTCGATAGAGTACATGCAGTGCAATTTGCAATTTGTTTCTCTTGCAAATTTAAATTTCAAACACAAATTTTGGCAAAGAGTTCAATCTCCGGGATTGGACTTGGGAGAAGACGGAAAGGTGTCAATGGACGCCTTATGCGAAAAGTCCATTCTTCACAATTATCACCATCTGCAAAGGCTCTACAAAGTCTATATGAGTTATGGGTTTAAATCTCTGCCTTGACGCCTTGTAGTCAGCCACTCCCTTGTACAGAGCATTCTTTTTTCAAAAACCATTGTTTTTACAATCTTGACGCTCCTGGCTCCTGTCAGTGTCAAACACCATCCAGCTAACAAGCTTGTAGCCTACACAAGTGCAGCATTCTCCTCCAGGCCATGTCAAAACAAGTCAAATGACTTTTAGTCGTAAAAACATCTTCATTTTAGCCCATGCTCCACTGAATCTGTAGAAAATTCGGAAGTACAATTTGAAAATATGATTCATAAAAACGTCCATAAAGGCGTACAATGTGCCAAGGACACTTTTTGTGATGAGGATTTTACAGCTCACAAAGGGAAAGGGACGAGTGAAAGTGACTGAGGAGGAAAATCCTTTGCGCCGCCGTCCCTTCACAATTTATGAATGCTGAATTACTTTTTGTTATTTTTCACAGGTAATTACAGGTAAGTTTTAGTCTTACTCGAGACTTTGAGGGATGCAAAAGAAAAGGCAGAGAATTGGAGGCTGGAGACTGACGCTGCAAGAAACTGCATCAAAGACATAAGAAATCCTACTTCATTTGAAGGGCCATCTACGGATATCACTTTGATCTCAAGACGACTTTTGAAGCGAAATAAAGGCCACTTTTGCCGCGAGCAGTCGTGTACTTGAGGAGGCCTAATCTCCGCAATGCATCTCCTTCCAGTGATGCATCCACTTCATTAGGGGAATTTTTGTTGGAACGCTGACAACCCTCCGGACCTTCATCAGCTCCGCTCCAATGAGCAGGAACGGCAGGACCGTGGCCGGGCGGAAAGTGAACGTGAATTAGTTGTGGTGCAGAACTCTGTTGTGCAAAATTGTGTAATCAAATTGGCCGGAGAGTTGTTGTGATCTTCGTGTTTCGAAGATGCGCGGCGGCGTGTTGAGTGCATCGGGTCTGTAAGTGGTGGTGGCTCTAAAGTTGATGACGTGATCTTTGGTCAGGGAGACGGTGGATGGGACAACAATAGGCAGCCACAGAGATCACACACGATTTTTTTCGACGAACGGCGTGTGGGTTGCTACCTTTGCTTTTTTTGAGTGGGGGTTGACCACCAAAAGAAGCTCTTGAAGCGAGGGAATTAATGACAACTTTTCCTGTTCTCTGAATAAATTTGGCAAAGCCAAGGATCAGAGCCACAAATTACCAAAAACGAAATCATGCCCTCAGTTGCCCATGGACCAAAGAAGAGTGGACCCAGCATTTTGAACCGCTCCGAATCCCTTCGCTCTGAAGTCTCTGACGCCTCCGTCAACAAGAAAGTCTCCTTCAACAAGGATGTGAGAATTCGGAGGATTCCGCAGAGTGCTGGAAATATTCATGGACAGGTCGTGGCGGTGCTGGAGCCGAGAACTGGACTCCTTCCAGGAAATTCCACGAGCGGATGCCTCTGGATAAATTCTAAACTCCAAAAAAGTGAGAGCGTGGAGCAGGGTTTGCTGGCTGAGGCTGAGCGAATTCTGAACAACGTCGATAAAATCCAGTGTACAACTTCCGCAGCAGCGTCCGACGCTTCAAAAAACAAGCGATTCCTCGAGAGAAGTAAATCTGAACTAGTTCCGAACGGTTACCGGCGGAGCAGATCCGAACCGCCAGTATCGTCGGGCGTAAGTGATTTGGATTTTCTTACAAATAGGTTAGATTCCTATAACAAGCCAGTAAGAATCAAGAAGCCGCGGCGGCGCGTCGGCCTTGACGGAATCGCTGTAGATTCGCCGAGTAGCAGCGGAAGCGAAACAAGGCATTCCGACCTAAACAAAAACGTGTCCTCGGACAGTCCCCTGAGTTCAATTAGCGGTGACGGACACAACATGGCCGCGACGTCGCAGCGCTATGGTTCCAGCCCAAGGATTCCGTCAATGGTTACAAAATTAGGGACCAATAGGCGAGAACAGTCCGGACCGCCACTGCGCTCCTCGTTTCTTGAAGCCGGTAGCGGCAATACGCATAACAATAATCAATCATTTTCCTATACTGGAAATCCAAGGAGTGAATTACGGACAAATGGACACCAGAGTCGGACCAACGGTTCGGGAACGCTGGAAAGTCGGACCAACGGTCACGGTGCCAGAACACCGCGGGAGATCATCTACGCCCAAGTCGTGTCCCGGGAAAAGAAGGACGGAACACCGGAGAAACGAACCATTCACAAGAAGTACAGCGACCTCACGACCTCAACCACCGCCAGCGACAGTCCCGCCGACTTCCAGAAGCACATCCGCCATTTTGTGTACGACAAAGAAAACTGGAAGAATTTGAATGAGAGTCACAATAACAGCTCTGACTCCTCCCACTTGCTCTCCACGTACCGTGGACGCAGCGGTGGGTCACAGTATGGATCCAAGAACAATGTCACCACCGTTCTACTCAATAGCAACGATGAAGAGGACTCATTACGATCCACAACAATTACGAACAATGACTTATTTAAAAATTCACACCGTTCGTCCTCCTCACCGCCACGGCTCACTGACCGCCCATTTTTCTACGGTGACACGAGACTGAATCGGGTCAAGGCCTTTGACCACTCCTCCTCCTCCTCCCCACAGTTCCAGTATAGTTCGTCCTCCAGGGAGCAGAGTCCCGCCGGAGTGACGACGTCCAAGGTGCTAAAGAACTCTGACCCAAGGAAAACCGCCGCGGTGATTCCGGAAACTAACCATAAACTACGTCCTAGTGCATACTCTACCGCCAATTCTCGAAACCACACTGACTATCAGTACATGAACAGTAAGCTTGGCTACTTGACCCCGAGTGAGTACAGTGTAGAAGTGAGCCGCCTTCCACCCCGCCCACGGCCAGCATCCATGGACCGCGTCGCACCGCTGTACACAAATCAAGAGGTCAAGGCCAACGGTTGGTCAAAGTCAGCGGCGTCCAACAGAGCGGCTTCTGCTGACTATAAACGGAACCAAAACAGTTACAATTACCCAACGTATTCAACTGCTGAAAACAACCGGAAAAACCGAGAGGGGTCCGAAACGCATTCGAAGAGGAGCGAAACGCTGAAAAGCGCTGGAGGCTATGAGTCTGTCCAGACGCTGAAACCTTCAAAACCGTTGACCTCGTCTCAGAACGGAAGTACCGGCGGTGGTTTAATTTCCACGCTCATGCGCAGAGGCAAGGACAAGAAAGTCATTAAGGACAAGAACTCCACCGCCGCGGTCCCTCCCCCCACTGTGGGAAAAGTGAAACCGAAAAATAAGTTCTTGTCATTGTTTTTCGATTCTTCTAAAAATGGGGCGAGCAAGAAAAGCGAGAAATTGAAAGCGGCTAATGGCCGAGGGAGTAATCAAACGAAAATGAAGCACATTGTCACTGATAGTGAAATCGACGATGCAGAGCGGAAGAGGGACGGCGAGTACCATGTAATTCCTAATCACTCAATCACTCCAAACAATTCAATCCCATTGTTAATTTTGCTAATTGCCTCTTTTAATTGCTTGTTTCAGTCCTGGTCCTCCGTTGACGGCTCCTATCGTTTGGATCCTCGTAAGACTCACCCACGACAAAAGGAGAAGCTTAGCCCTGGAAAAGCGTACAATTTCGGGGACTACGAACAAGTAAATTTTTAAAATCATGACTAATTCGTTTGAACCACATTACATAATTGACCTAATAATGAATTCACAATCAAAGAGTGATTCAAAAAACAAATTGCACCGTAAAATGACGACGCTAACCATAAACTGAATGACGCGTGGCAGAAGGTCAATTTTTAAAAGTCTTTTCCGCCTTACTTTCCAATTTGCGCTTCTACGTGCTCGTGAGAGGGTTGTTTGAAAAGTGTTAAGTACACTTAAGAGAGCATTAAATCAAGAATGGAGAGGCCAAGCTTTTGGCTACTTGTGGAGGCGTTCATTTTGGAAGTTAACCTTGAATCTACGAATTATTTGTGGATCTCTGCCGTAATGACTTGTGAAATTAATAAAGTAAACAGGAGAGGATCCAGTCAAAGGATGGAATTGTTCCAAGGAGCCACAAGGTTACCCCCACCTATTTAACCGCACTTTGCAAAAATGGCAAAGTTGCCAATTTACAGGTGAAAAGGAAGTGGACCCTCCCCACATCCCTTTATGCGCCACTTAGCATTCACATCACACCAATAATGGCCATTTCACATCTTTCCAAAGCATTGCTCAAGTGGCGTAAATGGGGAAATGAATCATTCAAAATCTCCCGTCATCTTGACCCTCAACAGTGACACAACGGTCCTCAGTAATTAATTGCAATTTTAAATAGCTTCAAAGTCTTACAAAGTATTCTTATTTATTCTTGAAATATAGAAGCAATTTGAGAAAAGAAGCTTCAAGTGCTTTGAGGAAAAGCACTTAAAATTTAATTCGGATTAGTCAAACGATACCGTCCTAGGACAGGATAACACAGAATTTGAAATTGTACTCGGAAGGGCATGTTTGGCTAGAATGTAACAAAAGCGGTAGAAACTACATTTTTTCAAGCGTACGTTCTGATCATGTTTTAAAGTTTATCATTCCGCACTCTCCGATTGCTATCTGCTGCTGGAAAAATGTAATTGAAAGTTTTGGAGTTAGCGGATGACCACTGCATGAGAAAAGTTTGGAAATCTGAGAAAATGTTGAGATGACATGGTTGCGTGCTGCAGCTTCCACGAGATATTTTCTTTTGATTATTCCATCTACCTAGCGCAAAATTCTCAACCATTTTTTACCATTTTTTGTTGTTGTATGTAAACTATAATGGGAATTTTGGAAATCTAGAATTTATCCTTGAAATGACATATGACTTCCGCTGCCAGAGTGCAAACATGGGAAAGGTTGACTCAGCCAGCTTTTTATTGTTTTTAATGACGAAAGACCTAGTACACTACTTTGGGAATTGTCGGTGCTGCTAAACGTCGTGGGCGTCGTGCGCCGCATTTTTTTCAATTTGCATTTTGACAAGACCCATGACATCAGCGCATATAATTTAACGCTCTCCGTCAAAAACCCGTTTCCTTTGAATAGCTATGATGAAGAAGCCATTTTTGAAACTTTTGGGGTTAATGCTACTGATTAACCGAGAACACCACCTCAACGCCTCCCTTGTTATGAACTTTGCAATTTGAAAGCCGATTTTTTGGGCAATTCGTGGATCATAAAACAACGCGATTTGAATTTTTGATTTTTGAATTTCAAAAGAAGGTTAATTAATTTCCTTTCCCTAGATCCGCCATGGCTCCTGGCAGAAAGAGGATCGTGACAACGACTCCGAGGACTATCGCCGTGACTTAGCACGGACCAATTACAAATCAGCTACACTCGGCCGACCGGTCGCTAATTCCGCCACCGAGCGTGTCCACGATGACTCCATGACCTCTCGCACCAAGTCCTTGGACAGACGAAACTTTCGACCCAACCGCTATGACCACTCCCCACCGAAATTGATCGTCACGCCAAGTTCACCGCCCGTGAACGAAAGTGAATATCGCTGGGACTCGCCCAAGGTGACACTGGGCCAGAAACTGAGCAAAAGTTCCGTGGAACTGGACAACTATGGCCGCCATTTTGAGGAGACCAATGGGCGGCGGTCTCCGAGCAAGTTGCGCTATTTTGGCGACACGGATGTGGAGCAAAGTATTGGTGGACATTCCAGAGTGGACTCACCGCCCCCGTCTTTTCGACACGGAAAAATGGATCAAGGTTACCATGGCCACCACTATGGCCAAAATGGGAATGACCAGCATCTTTCTCGAAGGGAGGCTTTGCTGGCAGGAAAAGGGCGAAATGATGGTATGTCATCCAATTTGGTTGGGGCTCTTGTTACAATGTCGTTTTTTTGAAGATCCACATCTTTGCTCAACTAACACGCGTAATTGTTAGTTTCTTTCAAGTTGAAGGCCACGAGGCCACGAATCTCCGCAAATTGGGCCTGGAAGCTGATACGCAATTCTCATTTTTCACCTCAAAAAGTCATTCAAAATTGTAGCTTTTTTTTGCGAAATTTAATCAAAATCTTTAATAATATGGTTTTGGAGAGCCTAATAACCATATTAAAACTTAATCGCAAATCACGACTGGAAAAGGCACTTTTTTCCTCTTCTCTGGGTGAATTTATGGCTTCCAAAATGTCTTATTTGAGGGTTTGAGCAAAAAAAAAACTGATCTTTGGGTTTACAGCAATTTGCGGAGATGACAAAGTCAATTTCAATATTTTTTTTTGAATTTTCAGGTGACTAATGCTCTAATTTTTTTCCTCAAATAATTAGGTCTTCATAGTTCTGAAGAGAGCGAGAGTCGCTTTAGCAAGAACAGCTCGAGATCTGTATTTTTGCATGCTCCCACCGTTGCCGAGATTCCGCCGCCAGGGGGCCTGCAGAGGCGGACGCTGTCAAAGGACGAAATTTCCAATTATGTGAGGATCTTGTTATCTTATTCCCATCTTACGCCCTCTATTCTTAATTGACTCTCCTTGCAGAGCACTTTTTTTGTAATTACCTGGATTAAACAGATTCGTTTCACGGAGTCACGTCACATCTCCAATCCATTTTGGTCTTAAAAATATAAATGCAATTATTACATGACATTTGGAATGCCCAATAGGACGAATATATTCCCTGAATTATACATTTGCAATTTATTCAAAAAAAAATCGTACAAAAAATGTGTTTCAATAACTTCATCTTGTTTTTGGATAATAGCTAAACTTAGAGAAAGTAAGCTAGTTAATACATCAAAGTACAAAAGAACTAAAAAATTAAAAAACAGAAGTTAATTGGGTAACAATTATACAGAGTGTTTCGTAAACACCGGGTTTTCTTTTGTCTCCGCAGTAGCTGTTATCTGTAGTATTAACTTTTATGAATCAATTTATTTGGCTAACAATAATTGGGCAAAGGAAAACTAATTTGTTACTTTAATTATCTTATATAAACAGTTTCACTGATGGACTTTGGAAGTTTGCAGTTGACTAGGCTTGTCCACTTTTTTTAAATTATGAAATTGAATTACGCTGTAGAAACTTTATTGAATTATGGTTCTGCAAATTCAAAAGTCAAAAGAAAAAATTCTAAGAAAAGATGTGAAATCAAGTTTTTACTTTTTGAAAAAGAGTTTGAGACTCTCAGACCTAGACATCCAATTTCTTACATGTATTGAAACTTTTAAAAATATTAGATGACATCCCTGATTACAATAATTTTACTAAATCATAATTGAATGGGTTAATTTCGAAAAAATTTAAAAGTTTAATTTACATTTGTAATATATTGATTTCAATTTTTTTCAGTCGGGTTCTCAGACGCAGACGAGGCACTTGGCGAGATCAATGTCAGTACTAGCCCCTTGGAGGCCTCGCCCCACCAAAGAAAAGTATGAAGTACGCTACGACAACGAAGGCTACCTTGACACCAAGTTGCGTCGACCGCCAAAACCACCGCGAAGGTGAAAACTTACGCAAAACAACCGCCTAATCATCGAAGCTTTGGCCATTTCCCTTAATTAATTAACTATTAATTGTAACCTAATTAAAACGACCGGCCGACATTTGCTGCAAGACTTACTTCGTATATTCAAATTTTAACTTTGTAATTCACCTTTACAAAATCCATATTTCTGTAATCTATTGACCTAACTACTCTTGTTAACCTTACTTTTTATTATTGCTTAAATATTTAATCAAATCTAAATACAGAGCTAACATAGGCTAGTAAGCAAAGTCTGTTAAAAACCCTCTTAACAACTTGTAACCCTCAATTCTAAACCGTTAGTTAATTTGAAAACGACTCTTGTTAAAATTTCTAGTCCGAATCAAAAAAGTATTTCGCCAGTACCTCCAATGAAGCATCATCGTTCGGAATCATCGGAAAGCCTACTTGAATCTTCTGCTGGGAAATCAAGAGAGGTCACCAAGGCCTCGACCTTGGGGAGACTTGGCGTACCCTTGAAAAGGTCAAAGTCATCTGCCAACGACTCTTCAGGGTCGTGGCTCCCTCTACGTAGAGACAAACCCAAGAAATTGAGCCCAGTTTAAAAATAAGTAGTATAAATCGTCTAATTAGGAAATTAGCCAATTTGGAATTACTTAATCTTGAAGAAACTAACCTCTTGTTATAACATTTTGTGTCTGCTAACTTTCCCATTTTGTGTTTTCTCAAATCAAAAACTGTTGCGGCAGCCCTGACTCAGCAGGCCACTACCACCGAGTCCCAAATGCCAAAAAGGTGATCTCGGGTGGGATTCGCACCCACGCCCTTCTCCAATCCGGGGTCCTTCTCCAATCCGGGGAGATGCTCTACCAACTGAGCTACCGAGGCTTGTTGGCATTTGGACTCTCTCTTCTCTCTCATGTGTAGCTCGCTTCCGCAGGTCTCTCCCTGGTACTGCTACACTGTTACGAGCTAAGATTTCTCTAAACGTTTTTTAAGTATCCCCAATTAAAACAACCATGTTACATTATCTACTAAAGTATTCATAAGTACCTTTTTATTTAAAATTAAGCACAAAACAAATTTACGACTAGAATAATAGGGAATAACAAAGGCGACAATTTAAAATTTCAAAACATTTTTTGTAAGCCAAATTGTCCATCCTTAGTGTTTGGAGCGTCCCTCGTTTTTAGCGGAATGTTTGGATTACTTTATATGTACGAATAAAAGTATTGTCAAAATGAGAAGTTATTCCTTAACTAATTTAAATTAAGTTTAAACAAATTATATTTTTAAGTGTTAAAAATCTACTGTTTTCCCAACTCCTCTCCTCGTTTTGTCGCCGCAACAATGGCGCTGATTATTCCGTTTCGTACGCCATGTTTCTCCATTGCCGCCACTCCAGCAATCGTCGTTCCGCCTGGAGAACAGACCGAATCCTTCAGCACGGCTGGATGGATATTTTCGCTCTCATCCAAAACCAACTCAGCAGCGCCCTTCATCGTCTGCGCAGCGATTTTGAAGCTAAGATCTCTTGGAATGCCCATACACACGGCAGCGTCCGACATCGCTTCAAGTACGACAAACATAAATCCGATTCCAGAGCCGAAGAGTCCGCAGTAGGCGTTGATCTGTGCTTCAGCCACTTCGTAGGCCAAGCCATTGGTTGACAGGATTTTCGAAAGAAACGCTTTTTCGGCTGGAATCGCTTCAGAGTCCATCGTAAACACTGAGCAGCCAGCGCCCACTTTCATGCCAATGTTGGGCATTACCCTAGCGTATCCCAATGAACCTCTTCCAGTCCCTTCCAGCGTTTGTTTAAACTTAGCTAGTGGGAGGCCAGCCATGATGGAAATGTGGAACTTTCTATCGCTGCTCTGAGCATTGGAAGCCATTATTTTCGCTGCCTCCATAAAAAACTGGGGCTTCACTGCCCAAATTATAGTGTCAGAATTAGCAACCACGTCTGCGTTATTGGCAGTAGTTTCACAGCCCAGCGTTTTCCATGGAATTAGGTGGGCTTCTTCTGGAGAACTTGTTATAATTTGAGTCGGTTTTACTAGACCTTGTTAAAAACAATTCAAATTAATTCTGGGTACTTAAAATGTATAAATTGATTAATTGTAGTTTGAATTTTAGTTTTTTTGGTACCTTTTTGCACTAATGGGAATCCAAGTGCCCTAGCCATTTGACCTGCACCTACAAATCCAATTCGACTACCTGTCGCACCTAACATCTTCAAATTAAATTATGTTCTAATTCTCTAATTGCCAACTAACAAGTGAATAAAATTAAATTTGAGCGTAACTCTCGTTGCTACTTAAGTCCATTACTTAGCTAGAAGTGCTACTTTAAGTCTAAAATATTGCATTATCTCCTGCGTTATAAAGAAAGGCTTGTCAAAGCTATCTTACAACTTACTGACCAAGCTCCCCTTCTTCCTATCTCAAATAGATACACTTTGAACTATAATCAAGTAGTCAAGAGTCAAATAAAACAATTAATCAACAAATACTTTGAGCAGTAATATCAATAATTTAACTTATAATAACTTAATAAGAACGAAATTAAAGCACAATTTGTAGATTGAATTTTTGTATTATTTATTCAATCAAAACGCCACCTGACTTCTAGAGAATTATGATAGATTAGATTGGGCGCTTGCCTCCAATTCTTCCAGATGTAAAATTGTAAAATTAGTAATTTTTATAATACATTTTGTGTACGAAATATTGTGTATCGCTAGGCTATGCCTGAATAAAGCTTTCGGATCTAGGCAGTACAATTTTATACACACTTTTTTTTGCAAAATATTCGTTGATTTTAAATTTTATGTGTAATATAAATATT
>VYYI01000040.1:0-71257 GCA_021029175.1 Bilobella aurantiaca | reverse complement strand
CTTGATGACAAAATCTATGCTAATAAGTCCTTATCCCTACCACATCCCTACCCTCTCCTTTCATGTTGATCATCCGCTCTGCGGGAATGTCAAATAACGCTCCTTTACCTTTACCTTCTAAGCGAAATGAACCGTTGTAAACGCACGTCACAAAGTAGTTTTTTGCACTAAAATGATAGAATTCCTATACTGTTAACATGCATTATTAAAAATTGGCTCATGCAAAAATAGAAATGTAGGATAACTTGGATTTGAGTTAGTTTGAAATGGATCATTTATGTGCGCCATTGGAATCATATAAAGCTCTAACAAAGACAAAAAATAAAACAATTTCTCGTTTTTTGGCGCCATTTAGGGAGTCATAGGGAATAAGGGTTGTTAATGGGTTACCTGGGTGATTGTGACTCAATTTTTTTCATGCAAATCAATCAAGATACAAAAAAAATACCGATTCTTACGTATCGGTGGTCAATCCGATAAAGGAAAAGTCTATAGTGACCATTTATCATAGTGTCATTTAGAAGGTCGCCATCGTAAAGGAGATGGGACAGGTCCCGCTGACCCCCATCATCGAACTAGACCTCTTTTGATCATTGGACTATTCTCCAGGAAATTCTATTCCAAAAAGTCATCCAGCTCGATACTCGTGGCGCAAGCAAGCAGGCAGACGGACAGACATACTGTCCGATAAACAGACGTTGCAATGAAGTAACTAATACGCAACTTACTAAAAAGTTTAATTTTTCGCCATGTGCTCATGTGGAGGTTTAATAACTCAGCTGATATAATAGGGAATTTGAAACGATAAAAAAATTATTTGTTGAATTTTGGATGTATTGGCTGCCTCTCTTTCACTGTCAACTCGCTTTGGCCTTCGATTAGTTTTAATTACAAGGGAGCTCAAGGAGGGATGGAATTAATGAAAGGCACAAGAGGAGATTTTGGAATGGGAAAACGTGGTTTTTGGGAAGCCAAAGGGAAGAAAGCGATTATCTGCCTCTGCCTCTTTGAGTTGAACGTGACATGATGATGAGTAGGTAGAAAGTAAACAATCCTCCGAATCACTCCCATTTACCCTATTAAACAAAATTAAGAAACGCCTTTTCATCATCTCCTCATGACCACCATTTAGATATTCATCGATAGCAACTTCTTCCCACAGAATTCTCCACAAACGTATGTTACAGCCATATGTAAAACTTACTAATTAACAGTAATTTAGAATAGCTTTAATGCCATTCTTAAATATAACAATACACAACATGGTACAAGATTTACTTCCCGTTAAGTTCTTATAACTGATTCTAACGCTTTTCAAAATCTCAAATTACGTATAAGTTCGCTTTTGCAAACATAGACTAATAGCGAAATAGTCGTGTTTAAAAAGCGTTTTTTTTTCGGTTATCCTTCAAACACAGTCGAATTTTTTTTTATATCGATCAAGAAAAATTACGCCATAAAATAAGATAAAAAATTTTCTACGACTGGGCTGTTTAGCTATCAGAGCTAATAATTTACCCTTTAGAGAAATCTCTTGAACAACATTTCTGTTCTAAAGACATTCCGTTCCTTCTTGTTGTAGGGTATATTGGGTCTCTAGCACAATTTAAGAAAAACTTTTTGGATAGTATCTTTGGTGTGAGTCCTTGAATTTGATAAGTGAATTCAAGTCAAAGCGGTTTAATTTAGAAATTTGTGAGAAAGGGCTTAATAAGGCAAAAGAAACAGTAACCAACTTTCTCCTTACTTAACCAAAAAAATTGAAAAAAGATTCTACCTCTGGTGCTAATTTCTCGACTCTGTCTCCTCTAAATACTTCAAACAATACAAAACATTACATACATTTGAAATCTATCAACTTTCTACTAAGTTTCTAAGCTTGGCATCGTAAATAACGCGTAAGCATAATTTCATTTACTTGAAGATATTTTTATATGCAATTAATTTATTTAGGTTTATTTGGGTTTTAATAAATTTAGCTACATATATTTGTCTCCTATGTATTCCAGCAATTCGATTACCTTCAACTCAGGGAGGAGTGGAACACATTATTTGAACAAACTTACTCAACAAACGCTCTTCAAATTATAATATACTGGCTCGACATCATCTGTCCATTCAGAGACTAACCACGTCAGCTACAAATTCAATTAAACCAAAATTAAAACTTCATACAAACTTAAAAGGTCGTATTTCAGTAATAGTGAAGTTCGGGAGATTAAATTTGAAAAATTGAAAGTAAAAGGTTTTTTGATAATGAATTTAAATTGTTTGAAAGTGAATGGTGGCCCTATTGCAATTATTGAAATCTGAAAGTAAATGGTTTTCTGGTGATAAATTTTAAAGCTGAAGAGTGGAAGGAGAGTGTGTATGTATGGCGGGAGTATTACAGACGCGGAGAAAGTTATATGGAGATTTTTTTGAAGTCTACATGTGTGAGATAGTTGAGTCTTATATGCCTTGGTTGATAAAGTGGGTTTAATTGTAATATGCGAAATGCAGAAAGTTGGTTATCGTATGTGGTTGGAATTTGATTGGACTTTTCTCTTAAGCTAGAGAGCCTATTGCCACTTTAAATAGAGAAAGTAAGTGAGTGTATTACTTTTAATGAAAGGCAAAAGACAGAATGTGTAAGGTGATGCGAGATAGGTCATTTGCATGAAGAACTTTTCTGATAGAGACAGGAATTTTAGGAACCTCAGGATTTTTGATGACCATATCCTCCATTTTATATCTGTGTCATAGCAGGGCAGGGTACCCTGCTGTTTCTATTTTACAATGAAAGGATCTTTTTTTTTCTATTTAAATTTTATGTATAACCAAACTAGCCAAATTAAACTGTCTTAGGACAGGAGTATCCAGAAATTGAACTAGCCCTGTCCTTAGACGGGCTAGTTTTAGTCATATATAAATGCTTTATTTTACCCCCGTTCTATGTGATCGCACAAGAAGCAGTCGCTTCAGCGCTGAAGTTGAATTGACAACCTCCTTGTTTTTAAATATCAATTTTATTTAATAATGGAATGACTCTTTTGCTATTTAAAAACTTCATGTACTTAAGACTAGCCAAAGAAGCTCGTTCCAGGGCAATAGGACGCATAAAATAAATATTAAATCCTCCAGTCATATTACCCGCTTGTTTCGCTATTATAGTAATATGTAATAAACAAAGGCAAATGAAAAGCGACGGCGCCGAATAGATGCTTTCTCTTTTCTAATAAACTCCAATTGAACCAAAAGAAAAAGCCAAATTTCTCTTTATATTGTAAAAATCAGGAGAAAAAGTTTCGTTTGTGAAGCCAGAGGGTTAAGACGTAAGTAAAAAGCTCCATTTGACATCAATAGATACGCTAAAAGACTGTTGCAGTCTAGTTCGTCGTACATTTTAAATTTCATAAAATACTTGTATAACGATAAATTTAAGAGTTAGATAGGCTGTTCAGAAATTTCTTAGTTACAAATTGAATTAATTGATCTGTTCGAAAAGTGAAACTGTTACCTGCACGTCTCGCAATATTGCCAAAGACTACAACACTGGTGCAATCATAGCTATTTATGAAGCAGTTGTTCCTGAGAATTCGCTAGCAATAAATTTATCGAAAAGTTACTCTAAGTCAAGAAGAATATAGAGAAAGAGACTCATTTTCAACTGAAAATTGAAAGTAACTTTGAATGCTTATAGTAACTTAAGGGTACGAAAAGGGTTTAATATCTGTGGGCGTTGTTTTATTAGGAAAAAGAATCTGAATGAGTAAAGTGAAAAAGGAGTTTGAAAATCAAGCACGAATTGCTAATAGCACTTTGACTCGAGTACCTGCCTGGAAACAATTAAAAAATTAAACAGCATGTAATAGAGGGATGTTAACTGCATTCCTCCGCTCTTTTATGGCGAGATGTCAAGGATTATAGAACTTTTTGAGTTTTGCCAAGAGCGGCAAATTAAAAACTGAATTTGAGACTAGAGGACTGAAGGGGTTGATTTAGGAGGCGGAGTCAGGGGAAAAGTGGTTTGGTTTTGGTGGATTTTAATTGTCATCCACTTGGAGCATCTTCTCAATTAGGCTGATGCGCTGGAGGGAGATGGCTGAGGAGGCGGAGATGAGCTTCAATGACTCTTGCACCACTTACGAGAGTAATGGCATATGCAAATTTAACACAATTACAATAAGCAGGATCCGCTCAAACATCAATTGCTCTGCAATGTTACTCCACAACCACCATTAAACTGCCACAAAATAAATCAGGCGAAAGGAGACTAGCGACGCTTTTAGTCTATTCTGCCCCAAAACGCAATAGCAAATTATAATGGCTGCATTAAAGAAATAATTGGGACAATCAAATTCTAACTAATAACATTTATAATTAATTACATTTACATCAAACTCCTAAATTACTAGGGGGAACATGCCTCCTATTAACCTCGACTACTGTGGTACTCTGCAGAGGTTTGAAAATGTCTGCTTGGTCTTATACCAAAATGCCAAACAAGACCGTTCTAGGATACGCAAAACTCATTCTTAAATTCTTGGGCTTCCTGTGTTAGGACTGGTTTCTTTTTTAATTTTTGGCAAACTGATAAGCAAAAATTATGCACATCTTTATGGTTAAAAAGCAGGTGACCTTTTGTGTCACAATATCCCCTACGCCTGTCATTTGTCACGCACTTATGCGTTTTTAATATAGAAATATTATTTGTAAAAAATTATTACTTGAACGCCAATTGCAGAATTTCTGGTGATTGATGAAAGAATATTATGTTGTAGTGTTTTTTCTTACGAGTTTTGAGGACACATGGGATCCAGGATATACCACCTTCATACACTCTACTGTTACGGAAGAGATTTGTCATTTAGAATTATCATTAGCATCCGTACTAGCCGTATCATTAGCTTCCACCACGTTTGTTAAGTTGCTATAAGAAAGTTGGACTACAAATTGCATTCTTCTTGTCATCTAGATGAAAGAATTTCCATTTTATTCCTGTTTGTCTCCAAACGCAGCAATGCAGAATATCAAATCATTATCAAAGAGGAGAAAGTGGAAGATGTGAAACATTAGATTTGAAAGAAAATAAACATAAAGGGAGTTAGTTAAGGACTACCAAATACTTTTCAAAAGAAAGTTTCCTCTTTGTCCAATTTTGACAGAAACATCCTGTGAGTGAAACCACACTCCGTTTGGCCTTTCCTTTTGATTAGCCAATCACAACATCGGATTTGACTACAGCAGCAAAGAGCATCTCTGAGAATTAAAGCCTCCATTGTTAAACTAACATTGCTCTTCTCAGCCTCCCACTGAGAAGCCACTTCCTCAACAATTAAGGCCCATCTCTCTGGCAAAAGTTTCTCAAGGAAAAGGCTAATAAATTGGTCTTAATTCCACTTAATTTCCACTTGACCTCACGCAGAGTCCGAAGGGCTCTAAGGCCCTCGCCATGAATAATCTCCCACGTTCTCCCAATAAATAACGCCCTTTTAGCGGAACTTACTTCTTAAGACTTTTAAAAGCCACATCTGTAATTTGCGACTCCCCACAAATTAATCGGAGAGTCAACAACAGCAGGACCGTAACGACTCCAATTAATAAGTATTGTTTCTCCAAGTTAAACACATTAATCTAGGACAAATATTTAGAGAAGGCCCTTCGCGAGACTTAATTCTTAAGTAAACATTAAAAGGGTAAAAAAGAGTTGAAGGGTCTTCAAAGTAGGTACTCTCTTGATAACCAATCAGGCATAACTCTTAAGGCCTCATCACCACCACCGGCTTTGTAATCATGAAAATCCGTTGCACCTCCCTGTTCCTGGTACTCCAATTACCAATTAACGTGGACTTTCTCCAGACGACAAGTCCTTAAAATACCAAATTTCTTTGAACCTGCATGCTTTAAGTTCTTCACTACTTGACACACCATTAATTTAATGATCAATTGCCCTTCCTCAGCCGAAGAACCAATGTTGAGCAATTAATTACTCCACCATAGTATTACCCTGTCATCACAGCCGAAGGGCCTACGCTTTGAAACTCGCCCTTAGCAGTAGCCCTTCAAATTACACTTCGGCACTTTTCGAAAAGGAATTTTTTGTCCCGGTCACAACCTGGGTTCGTCCACAATCAAAATTCCAATTTAGTTCCACGGCATCTCTGATCCCCCTCTGATTAACAGTGCAAGCACCTTTGCTCCCCTTGACCTTTGATAGAGCAGTGTGGCGGGGATGCACGGCGCTGTTAAGGAGGCGCTATTAGTGAGTCAATTCGCATATCCCCCTGTCAATCAATGGATGAACACGAATGCAGCTTCATGTGGATTCGAACAATTGCTTTAAAATTAAAATTTACAATTTAGGAACAAGCACAAAGCAGTCTAGTTATGCTAAAAAAATGCAGAGAGCTCTGGGTCGCAGAGATTAATTTTCTCCCGTCGTGCATCAATCTTTCACGCACGTTATCTTTACAAATCAGAAAATTGCTTAACGAAATTTAAGCTGGCGAGCTCCGCCCCACAAATAAATAGGCTCTACTGGGAATTTGGCTCTGATCTGATAGCTTCCTTCTGTACATATCTTCCAAACATTACCTCCGACTAAATTTCTCGAAAATCTAGCGGGGAGGAATTTGTCGAATTTTTACTTACTTCCTCTACTTGGGAGGTGTCAACGGAATATAAATAAGAACAAGAAGAAATGGAGGAAAGACGAAAGTAATCACTCTACTTTCACCAAAAATTTAAATAAATTGCACAATATTTCGTGAGAAACGCGAAAGGAGGAACTGGCGTGATAATTTTTTCACGAGAGTGGACTTTCCCCTTACACTTCAGGGCCCGGTTCGTTGCCTCTCGTCCGTCTAAAAAAAAAGATAAAAACCTGCCTCTATTTCGTCTTTAACCTAAATACTTAAGTGATAGATTTTTGTAATAAATAACCAAGATTTTAAGTCAAAGGTGTTCTTCCTACTACAATGTGACTAGTAAACTTCTAACCCGCAAACTGAAGTCAAGCTATTTCTTGGTGTTTTTTTTTTCAGTTCTGGAATCAACGAGGAGGCATGTATGAGATACGTGAACCTGATCATAAGGAACGATTTGGTCTAAGAATGTACATGGAGTATTATTAAAAAGCATTGGCTAGATATATTTTAATAGATAGATAATTTTTAATTGTTTTAAGTTAAACGAATAGTAAGTACTCCTCCAGAAGTGGCGCAGAGTGATTAAAAGAAAATTTGATTTGACTACTCATACAACTAACGAGTAATCGCAATTAAAATCGTGTCACCAGATATCCAGTACGAAAATCGAATTAAGCTTAATTAAAATTAAATCTAAAAGTAAACTGCGTGTATCCTAAGGAATAAATCTTGAATTTAACTTGACTTAAGCTAAAACTTAACCTAATTTAATTTAAGCTGAAACTTAAAATTCAACGGAGAAGTTCTTCAAAAACTTGACCAAACTCACGTTAAAGCTTAATCTAAAATTGAAAAGTATGACTAATCTTATATTATTTCTATATCTAAAGTCATTTTATTCCTTTAACGTGTTCTTGAAGCCTTGTCTTGTTTATAAACTTAAGCCTCCACAATACAACTATACAAAGTATGTTTTATGGTTAGGATAACTTTTTCCCTTTTCAATTTGCGGTGAAAAATTCCTTCATATTTGTAATCTATCTTTAAGTCTTTGTTTCCACAGACATATTTGTGATTCATCTCCAATATCCTTCTTTATTCAGTATTTCCACCTCCAAAAACATATTTCTATGGGTCAATCATTACATTGACAATTCTGCGGGGGAGGAATGTAGATAAGGAGCCGCCGTGTTCACATCTCTTTTATATCGCAACGCGCTTTCTCAAGATGCTAGACGTGCGGCATAGGAAAGTATTTAATAAAATGAAATGAAACTTAGCCCTGCACTCAAATCTTTTTGCGCCAGAATCTGATGCTTCGGATTTGAAATCCATCATCAGAATCACTTGGGCAAAGGAACTGGAAAGTACTGATCAATGCAAATCAAATTTGGAACATCTATTTCTTGGCGGAAGATTCGGTAGAAGTGAAACTTATAGAGGTATCTATTAGCGAATGACCTCCTGTAAAACACGCAAACTAGAATAATACTCAACTTCTGAGCCAAGCTCTTCGTAAATAATAAATTATGAAATCAACTGTGTGAACTTACTACTTCAGGAAAACAGTTTTGAACTGCATAAGAAATTGTAAAGTAGTATAAAGCATTATATAGTTATAAGTTGTGCTTCGTGTTGTAATCAACAATGAGAATTATTTCACAAATATTTGTTTCGAAAATTTACAATCAAATACAAAGGACCTTAGAATTAGGCAATATAGTATCTTAATTTGGTGGCAGCTTTCTATATTAAAAATCTCGTTTTTAAACAAAACTAAGGTAAATATTGATTCAAGATTTGAATTAGAACATTTGCTACTTCTAAACAATCAAATTTAGTTTCAGAGTGTTCCTAGAAATTATTTAAATTCAAGAAGCCATGCAAAAGTTAATATTATACTAAAAACGGCCATTTGTTTTAATACTAAAGTAAGATACTTAAATTTTTACAACATTATTAGAAGATTTTAGTTGAAATTGTTATTCTAAAACCCATGATAAAACATAATGTAAAAAATTTAGTACAAAACGTAAGTTTAAGCTGAGAATGAATGAGCATCTGCTGTACATTGTTCGGGAAAGCCTTCAAGAAGGAATTTTGATGCTTAAGCTAACAATAGGAGAGTCACATCTCTCCGTTTAGAATTAGCTTTTATTTCTCTTTTATTCATTTCAAATTTCCTATTGTACTTTCATTAGACTCGAAGAATAGCCTCCTCACTTGCATTCTGAGTGGATTGGAGGAAACAAAGGAGCCTCAAGTCGCCTTATGCTAATGAAGTGACAGTTGGAAATGAAAGCCAGAATTAAACTCAAGTGGAACCTTAGTTGAGGAGGAAGGGTTAAATTGTGAGTTAGCTTATTATGTCCCTGAATTAAGTCCCCGTCCACTTGGAGGCTAAACCCAGCCCTCCAACAATGGGCGACCGGAAGTGGAGGGATGGAGTCAGCTCCTGCTTCAGCGCTTTTCTAGAGGAAGCAGATGCACATTTTTAAAAACTAACCCTCTTCTGCTCAGAACAATGAAAACAAAACGAAATTGGGCACCAATGACGTCCTGAGTGGGAATCATGGCTGCTTTGCATTCATTAAAATCAGGTCACTTCACAATGGAACGCCATTGGCCTGCTGTTAAAACGCAGTTTTCTTGTAAGATTGCTAAATCGCTTTCTCCAAGTGGTAACGCTTCAGTTGCTCGGATTTCTACTACAACTCCACCTGCTAGAGAAAGCAGAAACTCAATCTAAGTAATTTTGTGTGAAGCTTTCACCAACCAATGATAGAACATGTTTGGTGTTTTCTCCACAAAAGAGAAAGCAATTTCGGAAAAAACAAATCGTCTTAAACTAAACTCTTACAAAATAAAGTTATAGTACTACTACTACATAAACTACTAAATATATATATAAATATAATATTTCTTTAATGCACTATGATTTTATGAGTACCATAATAAAGTTAATAAAATATAAAGTGTTTCGCGAAAGCTATTTAAAATGAATTCCTCGAGTAAACATGGTTGATTTCGTAACAACAAGAGTCAGCTTCGTATGAAATAACTTTGTGGTTTGAAATGTCATTATAAAATTCATAGAAATGTGGACGTGATGTGTTAGAAATGTAGTTGGACCGAGCATGGAATTCAGAAACGTCAAAAACTGTCTTCTCAAGATCTCTTCAGATCATCATCTCGCCGTCACAAGTTAAGGAAAAGGGGTAAAAAGTGGAGTCTTCTTCAAACTGCATTTTCCATCTCCACAGAAGGTGGACGGCGAAAGAATATTAAATTAATAAAATAAAAGGATCAATCCCTCTTGAGTCTTCACTAAAGGACAAAGGAGGGAGGAAGGATGAATACGAATCTGTCTTGTGTTCACTTAATGATGAAAGGCCTCCAAGCGTCTCAAAATCCACAAAACTCACCAATTACACTTACAACTTTGCTGGGTAGACAAGGAACTCTTCGCGTTCAAGCAACAATTGAAAATGGACTCGCAGTCAGTCACTCTTAACTCGTTACAATTCGTGTTTATCATCTTCATCATCATCATCGTCAGCCATCCCTCAACTGAATCATCTTCAATTCAATTGCAAACAAGTATAAATACGCGTTTCCTTTAAATTTGAAATTATACTACTATACTAATTATTAATACTACTGTTGTATTGTTAATATTATCAAATACTTAATGTGTATTCCATACTAACTCACTATAAATCAGCCACTATAATTAATATAGATGCAGATTTACATAAATTAGTTTGTTCTCAGCCAAAACTTACCATTATAGCACCCATTATGTTTGATTTGAGTTCAAATATTAACTCGGCTTTGATAGCCGGGTTCAAACGCAAACTAGTTCAAAGTAGGTTTTAGTCGTTTGATCAATGACAAAAAATAAACGGAAGTTCATCTTTTGAGGGGACGCCTTTTTTAGCATGGAAACAACTATGCTCCTGTAAATCTAACCATTATTCGGCAATTGAGTCCTAATTACAAGGTAGCTCTACAGTAAGTTTTAGACTTCTAGAAATAAGATACCAAAGAAAATATTGCTACATCCCTTTCCGCTGGGCGTGTCTATTTTATTATACTTTAATATCAATAAGTGCCGCAGCGCTTATACTGTTTTGTCAATATTCGTGCCTGCAACTTTATTACATCTTCTAGAAAAAATGACATTATTACAATTAAGTAATGAATCACATTGCCAAATATGTGTATTAAAACATTTAAAAAAATCACTTAACATCAAACTCTACAAATTATTCACAAGAAAGTATTGTGAGGTTAAAAAAAAGATTTTAGCAAGTAACTTACAATGAGAATTTTGTTAGTTTTAATCATAGTTAAGGTAAGTAAGATTTTTGAAGTAAGGTTTTATTTTATTGCACAGAGTGTTCACTATTCAAAGATTAAGTATTGTTTCAGTAGATATCGTTATCCATTGAAAAGAGATACAATGTCGGATTTTTGCAATTTCAGTTAACATATAAGTTGAAAGGAAGATTTAGCAAAGCTAAAAAAATCAATGAAGCAGAACGGATAAATGGAATAAAGTTGAGCAACAAAAGTTTTGGATAAAGTGGAACCATGTCGTCAGTTCGGGGATAAAAAAAAGTTAACTTGGTTTTGAAGGAAGAGAATAATGTAAAGATTACGCTAAAGCCCTCAGAAGTCACTTCGCATCTTCCATGATCGTAGTCCCAAATAATCGAAATGCGTCACACGAAACGACTGTTCCGTCTCCGAGGACAGGGGGCGGCGGCTTTATTATTTGCAAAAACTCAATTTCATGCTCCTTGGGAATTGGAACATCATTTGAATGAAAGAATTCTAATTCGATTCCTATTCTCACTCCGTTTCTTGAGCAGGAAGGTTGAGTTTCACATTGAAATTTGATTCGAGCGATGCTCCTGCAATGATTAATTCCTGACTATTCGTGGAATTAAAGGAGAGGCAACAAGTCGATCTTTTGACAGGGGACACACTGTGATTCCCTTCACTTTTCCTTGGGAGATGCTCGAGATTAGCGAGGCGTAAAAAATTGGGAGGGAATTGGAAGGGGAATTTACAATTAAGTGCAAATCTTATCAGGATGAAAGATCAAAGAGGCACAATAAGCATTCACACTTCTCTCATTACTCTTCTTCCAACATCTAACACTTCCAAATAAACTTCAGGTTCAATGCCCATCAGCCTTAGGAAAACAAACCGAAATGCTATTGTGTGGTGTGCCAAACCGCCGACTTCATTACAGAGGAAATATCATTTTGAATCAAACACAGTATACAGCTCAGCCATAATTGAGAGTTAGCAAGTGCATTCGATTTTCACACATTCGGAAAAATTGCATTTCCTTTATTTATTTGGGAAAGCAACAGAATTTAGGTAAACAAATTATTATTATGAGAAATTATTGTAACTCTACACATTGCTTTTATTACGTTGATAACCGGTGAATATTCTTGATATAAGAAATGTTGCTTAAATTACACATGAGCAATAATTTACGACCATTTCAAAAAGGCAAACAAGTTCGCCATAGGACGGGAACGTTGGTATTTCTGAATCCTCTTATCCTATTACGAGCTTGTTTGGCTAGAGTAATCTATTTACGTAATATGCATATCTTATTTGTATAGTTTCCGCATAATAAAGAGGTTATGACTTTTCAAAAAAGACAAAAATTAGTGGTAGAGCACTTAATGGAGTGTGAATTTAATGAAATTACGCTTGTTCTGCAGAATTTAAGTGCTTTGGTTTATAATAATATTCAGATGCAAAACTGAAATTTTCAAGATGAGTTCCAATTGTTCAAACCCGTATTTATCATAATCTCTCATCTGAAAAAAGTCATGCGATCGTTTCTCAAAATGCAACTTTTCCTGATTGCTATCCTACAGATTTCCATTCAGAGAGGGAAAAGTCCTTTACTAATTTTCTGAGAGACCTCATCCCTCACTCCTGGAAGTAAATAAAATATTCAGAACCAAAAGCCTGTTTCTTTGTGTAGCGTTTGATGGAGAACTCCTAAAAATACTTTGTTCGAAGATTGGATGAGGAGTGGATTCTATTGTTCGGAGGCGCCATGCTACTTTCCTATTATTTACATTTCCATCCCTCGCACCTTCCTCCAGATGAAGGAGATTTAGTAAGTCAACCAAATTGAAAGTTCTACTGCCCCATTCATCTCCAACTAATTCCATCCAATTATCAACGGAATACAAATTGAGAAGCCTTGGACATGGTCATCTGCCGGGAAGAAGGGGCCCTTGGCCAGAGAGCCTTTGTAAGTGATCCACACCCACTTTCACCTCACAAACACGTCTTTCCTTCTTCATCGGTAATAAAACCCGCCCTTACCCCTATCTCATCCATTTGTTTACTCCACTACAAATGCATCATCTTATCAAATTACATAAAGTCAGACACTTTTCTCAACTAAACGTGCTCGCTGTTTGTTTTAAATTCTAGAAAAGCCTTGACTATAATTTATTACTCTCAATTTCCAATTTACACAACCAGTTTATTACCAGTGCCAATTAAATTGAGGAGGGGTTTAATAAAAAATAAAAATAGAACTAAATAAGAGCTTTTAATAATTTAAATTCAATAAAAGTAACATAAAGTTAGTATAACGTGTTTAATAGTTTATACTATTCTGACTGCTTCAAAACTGAGAAGACTCGATTCCAGATGCTATTAAATTATCCTCGTATAAATCGAACAATGACAGTAGCCCTTCGAATTTTGTTCAAACAAGCAAGAAGGGCAAGGGTCCTTAAATGTTACAAAAATTATCGGAGTCCCCATCTCAGGATCACTTCATTGACTGCCCTTACACACAAGCGTTCAAACAGTCACCATTATTCATCATCCCCAAGGAAAACTATTTTTGATCTTGAGAAGTGAATCCTATCTGATCCAGAAAGAGTCCCTGAGCAAATGATCCCGTAGGGAGAGGACCTTGGACCAAAAATTTATGATTTCATAGCGATATTGTGGGAAGCCAAAAGATGTGATCTTAGAAAATCGTCAATTGCTATTACAAAATCACTTTTCCATTCATCCCCCAAATGCAGAATAAATTGACGTTTACCCTTGGGGCAGCCCTTGTGCCTTCACTTCTATTTTCAGAGAGCCCTTTATAGAACAATCGTTGGTGCTGGCGGGTAAATCGGACTTAAGGCCACTCGCCGAAGTAGTGAAGCATTCAAAATATCAGTCATTTCTACAAGCACAACTCTCAAGTGTCCAAACTTCAATCTGAATTCAATTTAACCTTCATCAAAGAGGCAGAGATCAGAAGCACTCGTAGAAGACGAGATTTTCATCTTCAAATCCAAAATAAAAGCAACTGCAGCGGAAGGACATGGGTCTCACAACGCCATCCCTTTTGTCAAGCGCCACAAAAGAGCCTTTGAGCAAACAGTGAAACTGACATGATTGTCATGTCATCGTTCCCATTTTATAGCTGAAAGCTCATCCGCTCCTTCCGCCGTCCATTTCCCAAATGTCTCCAAATTAGACTGGATCTGTCCATAGTTGGTCATTAGAGGCTTTTGTCACCACCCTCGCATTTTCAATTCTCCGTTTTGTTTGGCCATCAAAAGGAAAATAGGCCACACAATACCTCCTGTATATTTTTCAAATTATGAACCATTTCCCAACAAATTATTCTTTCTCAATCACAACAGCTTTGCACGCGCCTTCCCCCTGTCAACTCAGTTTTTCAATAGGAACGAGACCACCTAAAAAAGCTTATTTTCCAACCCAAACTTCCCAATATTCAATTGTCTAGAAGGGAATTTGGGTCTCAAAATGCATTGTGGAAATCCCTAATCCCCAAAACGGTAGTTGGCTCTTCTGCTCAACTCTGAAAACGCACCATTCAATTTGTCATTTCTATGCTTTTTGCTTTATGCTCATTCAGCCTCTGGACATCTCAAGTTGCAAGAATTAGCGACTGAAAAAACCTTAAAAATACCCATTCAATCCCTCAAATATGTAATAAGCTCGTTAGGTTAAAATTGGATTAGGTAATGGGAACGGTAACTTTCTCCTCATAGCAGATGGAAAGGCGCTCTACGGCGTTTTAGATGCTCTCTGACACGGTGCATCCCTAATAGTCTCATTTCCATTACAAATGATTCAAATGAAAATGTTTACCCTCGAGCAATACCTCAACTCTTCAATTTCAGACCAGCATCATATTAAAAAAGCAAATCTCCGAAAAATGGATTCGTTTTTGCCTAAATTTCCATTTGCTCCGTTTGATTACTTTTTGAATGGGAAAAGAATAAGGGGAGGTCAGAGCCGCCTGGTGAGCTTTGCTTCAGGGCCGTCACACTCTCGCCTAATAAGTACCTCACACAAAATGTCATCCTCATCTTCAGAGGAAAAAGACCCTGCTTTGATCCCTGTTTGTAGTCAAGGAGGCAGAAGGGACAGGTAAGAGGGACAATGTGAAGGGAAAACGTATTTACTTTAAAGTTTTTATGAATCAAGGATCTGTATCATTCCGCCTGGGCGGAAAATGAAGAGGAAGTTGACATGGGACAGAGGACGAGGTCACAAAAGGACGCAGATGAAAGGCTCAGAGGGTCTATCAAAATCAAAAGGCCTCCTTAGTACTCCCAGTAAATAAACCCTTTCGGATGACAAATTCTACCCTTGGCAACCCTTTTGAAGAACTTCACCCCTTCACTCCATTTAGATTATTACTCCCGCTTCGGGGAAAGCAAAGTCTACTCTGCAAGTCCATTAAATCTTCCAACGGGGTAAAATTTCAACCCTCCAAAAATTTGCAAACAGAGAAATCGATTGCCACCAGAATTTATTTTGCAAGAAAAGGGCCCTTCGAATTCCTAGAGTAAACAAACTCCTGTCAAAGTCCTCCCCATTTTCCTGAGCCTTAGACAAATGGCTTATTTAGAGGTTATACGATCTGTAGTTCCTGTTCAGGGAACTGTCATTACAAAAGCAGCCCTTAACAAAGAGAACTTTTGAGAGACTCTTGAGTCCTCTTCAGGTTTTGTGAACAAAGTAAAAATTGGATTCAATATGCCGACAACGAGGCTAAGGGGAGCGCCCTTGCTAATTCAATTCTTTCCTTTTTCATTCAATCCTCTTTTTGTGACATCTTTGTCAAAGGCTCACCGAAAGGAAGTTGAAAAATTGATCAAGAGATACTTTGTCACAAACTGGATTTGATTGGAGGCAGGGGAAAAGGTCTTTGAAAAATTAGTAAAAAGAGAAAAAAAAACGTTCCTGAAAAGCATATCCGCCGAAGATACTTAAATCCTATCTTCGTAAAGCAGAATTTTTTAAAGGTACGGTAGAGAGCCATTTTTTATTTGCATAATGCTTCTTTACACTTGAACATTAAGGATTAGAACTCGCCTGAGCCTTTCTAAAAGTAGAAAAAGAGCCAAAGGCTGAGTAAACAAAAAACGAAGATGAGAGTACTTTCCCTTTCAATTTCGTATCAGAAAAAGTCTTTGCTCGGAAAATTTGATTATTAAAATAGTAATATTTGAATCGCAGATCTACCGAGGAAAAAGTTGAGAGCCAGAAGCAAAATAAGTTCATGTTTCCTACCTAAAACTGCCAGTTTTCTATTTTTTCCTATTCGAAAGTTAAGGGCTAAAACCCCAACTTAATATGCGCCCAAATGACTCTAATCTAATACCTCACCCAATTGCAGCAAAAAGTTTTTGAAGCCAAACATGTGGCACGAAGTGATGTGGAGAACGCTTTTGCCTATTTGCCCAATTGAACTCACTCATCATTCCCATTGGCCAAATCGAAAATCTCGAGAAAAAGGGAAACACGAAGCACTTAAAATTCCCTCTCAGATTTTTTTAGCACTCACTTTCCGAGTCCTCTCCAACTTGTAGACTTGAGTTTTTCCGACTTTCCCAGCGAAAAGTAATTCATCATGAGACTTCAGCGACTTCGGAGGTAACACGACCACTTCATCATAAATTCCAAAATGGCGTCTCATTACCCACACGCAATCAACCAACAGCACGAAGTACCCTTCACCCTTTTCAAACAAAAGTTGAGAGACTCCCGAAGCCCTGAAGTCCTCGGCTCTCCATCTCACCTTACCCCTACATCGCGTATACTGGCAAGTATTAATTAACGTTTTCCATGGAGGGAAAACGGCCCCACCCTCCCCCAGCCTTTTTCTCAAAGTTTCGACTCCAAAAATAAGCAATTAAATTCGAATGAAATGACTAATAGAGTACATAGGCAAACAATCCTCCGATATTTCCAAGCTGCCCTTTATGCAATTAACCTCACGCAGGGATTTTCCTGTAAAACAAAGGTACTGGGTGATGGGGCGATAAGTCATAAATCAGGGTACATCTCCCGTCCACACAAAAGGAAGCCCAGCAAAACAATATTTCGGCTGAGGATTTATGCCTCCCTAACCCCTGTGTACTTAAAATCAAGTTCCAGGGACCCTTAACTCTTCTCCTAATAAGGGTCTGACTGCAGTGGGAGGATTTTGATTGGAAGCGCTGGTGGTGACAGGCGAGGAAATGCAGCGCTAATCAGTTCCATCGCGCTTCCAATTCAATTCAACGGTTTCCTCAATCTCAAGATGCGCAGTAATGACAAGAATGTCCCGGATCCGAAGGAAGTGTTCTTACAAATAAAAATGGAGGGACAAAGAGACGCACCTTGTGATTAGGTTTCTTCGGTTCAGGTGATAAGAATCCGGAGGAGGTGGGTACTTCTGGTATTTAAATTGGTAAATGATGATTATAAATAAAAAGGCCCTATTAGACCTAACACTGATTTAGCTCCTGATAGAGACTCTAGTTCAGTTTTTTTTTCAATTAGAGGCTCCAAACCCCACTTTTATGTGCCCCTAACAAGCCACCACCACAAACACAATCCGGAACATAAAATTATTTATATTTTTTTATTTCAAAAATTCCTTAGAAACAGCTTCCTCATGCAGGGACGTCACATATGGATCTAAAGTTTATTCATTGAGGTTTGTTATGATTATTATCTGGAACAATGAAAAGTTCCAAAGTCTATATTTATTACTCAGGCTTTAATTGAAAAGCAAGGACTGAACTTCCCATGAGTAATTTCGAATTTCGAATCAAGATCCGAATCTTTCAGTTTCTACCACTTTGCGACCATGTGTAATGTTTGTAGATTTTTGAAACCAAAATATTTTCCAGCATTTTGCTGCCTTTCTCATTTTATGTAGTGACAATTCATATGCTGGGGTATTGGGCTAATTTCCATTCAGAATAACTGATGCGTCGCTGTTGGAACATAATTAGCTCCCTGACGTTTTCTATTTTAACAACCATGCTGACACAATTTCCATTGTTCCATAGAAGGTGAGTTTGCTTGCTCAAATTAACGCTTCAAGCGTCGAGAGTTTACTGGATCAAATTTGTCTGCAACGCGAGCGCTTTCCGGAATAATTATGTCTCACTTTACAATTAATTTCACCCGCCACCATATTGTGTCTTCTCCAGTCATTACTACCTTTCCAACTGTCCTTTCCTTTGCATTATTTTTAAAGCTCTTACTACAGGTTTTTCTACGAGCTCGTCTTTGTTATAAAATTCAGTATTGAAATTACTCAATTCAATTTAACTCAATCACTGTATTAATACAATAACCAAATATTCTTGTCCTAGGACGGGAGAATTTCCCATATAAAAATATTTGAACAAAGTTGATACCCATTTCTAGCGATAGATGAATGTAGGTGTCTATTTGTGCAACCATGTTAGCCACTTATATAGAAAAGGCTATGCAAATAGCATTTGTATGTAAGATGACAAGCCAATCTTCAAAATTCTTACAAAAAATGGTAAATTTTAGTTCTAGCTAAAAAGCCCGTTCCAGGACAGGAGGGCTTAATTTCAGGGTTCTCTTGTCCCAATACCGACCTGATTGGTTAGTCTTAATTACGTTAATATTCCGCTGCGGAAATTAATTATGCTGGAAGAGAATTTTGGTGTCATTGTAACACTACATTATTATTTTGAGTGGTTATGATATTAGTATTGATTATAGTATAAGGTATTTTTTGTGTAGTGCTGAATTTTAAACTGTTAATATTATATGTTGAGTAGTATAATCTATTGGTAGGGAAATAGAAATTAAATTTAAAAGTTTTAAAATGGAAAAGTATTCATTGTATTAAAATAACAAATCACTATTACGAAATGCTGGCTGAAACATCCTGGATCTAAAAACTAGAATTGTGAGCTAAAATTATTCTAGAACAACCCTCCCGGCAAAATATCCAACAAATCTAAGCAGTGAAAAGCACATGGGCTTGGTGGTCCAGATGCTCCTTTTTCACAAGCACTTTACTTCCAGCTACTCTTCCTCATATGCCTCAGAGCATGAAAACGAAATTGGTTGAGCAGGAGGAGATCCACATTAGGGTGATGCTGGAGAAATTCCAGTCTTGACTCCAGAAACAGACCAAAGCAATAACATGCAAAATCCAGCGACTTTCACCAAACAACACAATATCCCTTTCATCTTCAATTCCAATCTATCTTCATATCTACCTTCGAAAGGCTTTTTTTAACAAAAAACTCATTTGTAAAATTACATTTATTGTGTTTTCGAAATGATGGGTTTAGATTTTTTGCTCAGAGAAAATGCATTTTCCAGAATCGCCGTCATCATTATCAATTAGGCACAGTCACAGCTCAACGCCTCAAAAAAAATCTAAATCATTTTTCAGAAATCCGATCTTAATTCTTGGTTTTGGATTTAAATAAAGAAACACTCCTTTGCTGAATTTATCTTTCAGTGCACCCTGGACTCAAGACAATTCTTGCTCGTCCTGACTCCAACGCATTTTGCATAGGCGACCACCTGTAATCCTGAATAAAGCATAATTAATCGGCCATCTTCCCCAGTCTTCCTTTTCATCTTCACTTTTATGCGAGTAGAAGGATCATTTTGAAAGATGTAACACAATCCGCATTATTCATTTCCTAAACCATCAAAGCCAAGTCTTCTTTTTCGAATGGTAAGAATAGAAGAATAGATTATGCAAAGATCCCACACAAACTCCACTTCGTCAAATGACTAAACATTACGAGTCCCTCCAATATCCAACGCCAATTGCACCGTCATTCCTCAAGTAATGACAGGGGCGGATGAATAGCCCATTCTAATGAAAGTCTAATCTACAAAATCAAATGCAAAGATTCATCTCTCCAGAAATTATAACCAGAATACACACATATCATGACTTCACCCGCCAAGCCCTTCAGGCCTACTTTCCTTCCTCCAAAAGCCTTTTGCTCTGACATGCTGATTTACATTAGAACACTTTACATTTACATTTGAACATCCTGCATTTACATTTGTTAATTATATTAGAAAGTGAAAACTATATTTAATAGTCGTGTGCTTTGTGTAATATTATGCTTCAAATTAAGCTAAAATGCGCTATGACATCCCTTGAGCCACCTTTAGCAAACGGAATAAATTGACATTTGAGTGACAAAGCGTTTTGGTTTGCTTTTGGGTAATATTCCATTGTTCTCAAATCCGGCAGAGGCCATACAGAGTTAATAATTTCCGGACCAAATTATGCTCCTTTTCCAAAATTGAAGGCGGATTAAATTGGGGCTGAATAGGTTACCAAATATGAGCCTAAGTGAGGCAACGACCAACCTAATTCCTTATTGATAGTCAATGAGATTAGAATCTGGGCAAATAGGCCTGAATTGAGGTCCCTTGGCTCTAGTCCCTTGTTCTGCAGAAGCTTATGATTGTGTCATAGCGTCCCTTGGCAATGACAGAGCCCATCACACCCGCATTCCAAATACCATTCTTAAGACTCGGTCATAAGCACAGCAACAATAGAAAATTCAAAGCCCACCGTGGGGCATATGTAAGATGACTGCAAGCTCACTGGAGGCAATTTCTGATAAGTATAGAATGAAAATCTATGAAACCCACGTGACTTCCAGTAACAAGCTTCAGTCCAGCATTACACCGAAAACGGATCCTGGAGGGCATTGAGTGTCCGACCTCATGCGGCATACTGCCATAGATTAATTTAAATGATTACCATCGTTTAGACCTGTTCTCTAGCACAAAATTCAATTCAAAAATCTTGAGTAGCTTGACTTTTCCCATAGCTGACTGAGTGGAGGGGAAATGTTCTTGGGACGCCTCAGCTAGAGCATCTTCCATAAATTCCAATCTATTGTACTGAACGAACCCCATGCTCAGAGATTTATCAAATAGAAAACATACAGGACGCGTTGGGAATTCAAGAGGCTTCATTGTTACTTTTCAAAAGTTCTAATACAATTATCAAGTGTGAAATCACGCATTTTACAGAATTGTTTCATTTCCATTCCTTTACAATTCTAGAAAAAAATTAAATTTAAAATTTAATTAATTAATTAAAACTAAATTATGAAAGCACTTGATTATGATAGCGTTTTGAAGCAGAAATTTTAATACGAAAAATTGATTGAGAAATTCTGAGAAATAGAAATCTACAAAAATCACATTTTTGTAGAGAATTTTTGATTAATTGCTTATTATATTGTTCATTTCTAAAATTCCTCCAGACAACTCCAAGAGTACTTGTTGTATTCAATAGCTTCCTGAAGACTAGGAGCCCTTAAGAGAGACAGGACTTATCTTTGACAAGACTTTGAATAAGCAAATGGAAATCCAGTGTACTTTTGAAAGTGACCATCCTCAGTTTCCAACGAGCCTCCTTCCTCCGAATTTCAATTATAAGGGTGTGGTTTCCATTTGGGATTTCGTTCGAGAAGCAGATTAGAAAACTGTTAGATTGGACCATGTTAACAGAATGACGTTGTTCCTTTTGCTGGGACGCTCCTTTCGGCATTTCTTATTTTAGGCCAACCTCATCTCTCCAAGTCATCATGTCAGCCCTAGTCACCCTGGACATGACACAAAAAAAAATGTCAAAACTTCCAGTCACCCCTAAGACAATATCCCACACTTGAAAGTTCTGAAAGACCGTTCTCAGTATTCTATTTAAATTGGGCCTAAACCCGAAGGCACGGTTAGCTTCTAGGTAGCTTTCCTAAAGGCTTCTAAATTAAATTGTATTTTTAAGCTCACAAATTGAAAAGAGAGAAGCGGCGTTGGTTACTTTTAGAAAGTGAAAGTCAATCAAGAGCGTGCCGCCGAGGAGACGTAACAATGGGTAAAGGAACAATATGTTCAATGATTAAGTCAGCACAAGCTATAACGCTGGATTCAAAAATGCAGGAGATTTGGCTTTCTCTTCAAATAAGCCAATCTGGACAAAGGCACCCTGCCGAAGTCCATCAAGTAACAAATTAAGGACTCCTTCGATAGCCTCCTTTGGAACACAAAGGGATTTTGAAGACGAGAAAAAAGGAGAAGGTCATCGAAGCCTCCTGATCATCATCTTCAGAGGTAGGAACCTTAAGTGCTTATGCTTCTCGGGAAGAAAAGGAGATCCTCAGAGGCTATTTACATTCTTCCGCCTTGGAATCAATGATTCACACAGACAGGGACAATGGGCCCTTAGAATGGAAAACTGAAAGTGTCATGAACACAGTGTGACTCCGAGCCTTCCTTTAGTAATCTATTACGAAGGAACCCCATCCCAGCTAAAATTAATGAGGAAAAGATCAACTCCGCTTTGTGGTCAAAAGGTCACTTCTTAAGTCCCCCTCTTCCTTGCCTCTTACACATTATTTTGCGGGTGTCAGCCTCTTCAAATCCACTCGTATTCACACCTTCAACCTTGTTTTGTCAGCATGATCACGCTGCTGGAGACGTCGTAGCCTCTAAATCAAGCGATTCGACTATCTTTCCTGAAGACATTCGTAATAAAGATAATTGAATTATATATATATAAATTATATAATAAACTTGTTATAATTATATTAAAACATATTCATATTTCATAGAATAAATTAAATTATAAACGTTTTAAGCGCTTTTTTGATGTTCCTGTTCCCAACATTTTTTTTAAATTGCGTGAGATTCGACAGTTAGTAAAAGAATTTGTGAGAATTGTTGACATATTTGTCGTGGTATTAATTGTTAACTGCCGTTGTAATTTAGGGAGGAGTCCTTTGATCTGTGTGGGTTTAGTTAATAATGGTCCTTAATTGGAAGAGTATTCATAAATCAGGGAGAGGGAAGTGGTGAGTGGGTAAGGAGAGGTCAGAGAGGCAAACAACGCCAAGAACAACGGCACCACCACTTCATTCCTCATCTTCAACAGATCAGAGGACCACTTTGGAAACCAAATACGTTCCGTTACCTTATTATTACCGAACCCTCGGCTTCAAAAATTTAAATTAACTGCTCTGGGAATTCATTACTATTCTACCAAGGCACTTCGCTTCTAATTTTCAATCACATCATCCTTCCTCCATCCAAACTTAACATTCACTCTAAAGCAAACGAGTCGTTAACCCAATTCTAGTGTTTCAATAATCAATGAATTAGTAGTATTTTAAGTGACAACTACAAAAACTAACGCACAAAACACAGAATACTGTAAAGGCCAAACAAGCCCGTCATAGGATAGGAAGATTTTTGTTGCATTTTACAAGCCTCCCTGTTGTATGATACATTTAGCTACTTAGTTTACCTACTGTTCACCAAATTAAATATTTAACAACCAATGATTGCTGTGTTTTTGTATTTTTTCAAAAAAATACAACAATAATTTTTCCATGCCAATTTATTAGTAGCGGAAGCGAAGCTGAAAGCTACTTATGTTTTCGTCATGTCTGTCCGTCTGTCTGTCTGTCCGTCCGAGTATCACGTGTATCTCAGGAACCACTGAACATATCTCAAATTTGTTTGCGGTGATGTGTTCGTAAGGTTCCGGCGCAGTTCAAGTTTGTTTTTTGAGCGGAAGTGACCCCCTTAGGGGTCAAAGTTTAAGGGATATGATTCTATGACAACATGAAAAATGACCCCAACAAAAGTTGTTCCTCTTAAGAAAGGAAGCAACATTTGTATAGGACACTTTTCTTTGTGACCCCCAATGACCCCCAAAATGACCCCTTGACCTCAAAATGACTTTTCAAGTTCAAACTCTAGTTTTGCTTCAAACGAAAAGATATGATGTTTTCGATGACCCCCGTGACCCCCAAAATGACCCTCTGACCTCAAAATGATCTTTCAAGGTCAAACTAGTTTTTTATGAAAGTAATGATGATCCTGATGACCTAGAACATCTTGTATAATTGAAACTGGCCTACTTCCGCTACTGGTTGACCGTTTTACCACGGTTTATTGGAGCTAGATTTGGGATCAAGGCTGAAGCTCAATTATTTTTTTAAATAAACTGTAATATTTTAGCACTTCCGTCCTACACACTCATGCACAAAGCTGGCAATAACTAATCAAAGGTACGTCTTTGACAATTACTATGTCAATCGAAGGTATGTTCAGCTCAACTAAAACGCCACAGAAAAATAAATAAGTTATTAAGAGCATTTAAATTGGCGTTATCGAGAAGTCAAACATTTAATTTGTAAAATTACGGTGCAAGACGCAAAGGTTAAGGCAAAGGTAATAATTTGCACTTTCTGCAAAAAGTCAAGTGGACAATGCAAATACTCACAAAAAATTGTAAAAAAAAAAAATGACAAAGAGGAATTGGCAGTAGCCAATGAAAGCGCAGAGAAGGGAACTGGGATGGTCTACGTCTCAATAACTGACATCAGTTCCAGAACATCCTCCATAATTGAGATAATTACAGGAAATCTCCACGCGTCAGGTGGACTCGACATGCTCCTTTACTTTGAGCTGCGTAGGGCCCACCTCCACAAAAGAAATGGAAGAATTGCTCCACTTAATTCAAGTCCAATTCCTACTAATCATTCTACGCCAAGCGAGGAACAATTACTTTCCCTCTTTCTGCCTCCTTATTACAACAATTGACCAATCTTGGGCCCACCATCAACTACCGATACCTATGCAATTCATCCTCGAAAACAGTTTTTCTGAGCTCCCAAGCTCAATTTCCATTCCAATCTCATTAGAAATGACTCGAATCTCATTAATTAAATAAAACTAACTCTTGAAATTAGAAGCCTGATGAAGAAGATAAAGCCTCAAAATTCGCCTCATGTACTTTCCAAGGTATCCGATTACTCCTCCGCCCAACTTCACTGCGAAAAATGATCAACTGGATCTGGTCTGAGAGTGGAGAAACAAGTCCTTTCTTTCCATTACCGTAATTTTACAAATAATATGAAGGTATAAATATTGTGCAAGGATTTGCGTTTTGTTTTGTTAGCCAGGTAATTCGAGATAAGCATCTTCAAAAGTAGAATTTGAGTAGGTTACGTGAAATCCGCGTTAAATATTAACCAAATTATGTTTGTAAATATGTTTGCGTTTTTGTTTTGAAACTTAAAAGCGATTGTAGGAACTTTATATTAGCTCGATTGTGGCTGTTGTTGTAATAGAAGCCGGTCGCCTAATGGATATTTTACAAACCATGAAACTGTGAATCAGGTTCATTGGAAGCGAAACAGAGGAAATGTCAGGGTGATACCGACAGAATCATAATTTGGGAAAGAACAATGAGAATGGCAGGAGACAAATTTGAATGTCTCGTTTCCGTACCTTGCGTGATTAGTGACCCCACATAAATCATTGCCACTTTTTAACTTATGATCTCAACGAAAAGTACTTTTAACAACGTTCACGTATTTCAACAACGCAATTGCTCTCAAGCTCAAATCCTCAAACTCAAAGCATTTTCGTGAAAAGTTTATTACCATGTATCACTTTGTACGTAAAACGGAAAATCAAATTCATTATAGCTATTAGTGCAAGACTTGTTCAAAATGAGCAAAAGGAGAAATTTAGGTATAACTCTATAGATTTCATTTTTAGTTTAATCCGACGTATGTGCTAAAATATTTAAAAACGTTTGGAAATCCGTCATAGTTATAACCACAGAAATTTTGTAAAAGTTTATCCAATTAGGACGGATTCAAATACAACTCTCTGTAAAGTGACTTTAAAGAAAAGACTCAAATCCATCATTTGGCCTACTTTCCGTTCATTATCGAACTTCGAGCAAACAATTCTTTGATTTCATGTCTAATGCTTAAGCTAGATTAGACCCATTATTTCATTTGTCAGACTTTTTCTCTACATTAGTTCTACTCTTCAAAACAAACACCAGGTACAAATGGTGCATGATTTCCAATTAGGACGAGAGACGGAAATCCTGCCAAGCTTCTCTGAAAGGTCACTTACACACAAATGCAGCTTTTGATTTATAAATCCTCGTTTAATTGTTCATTAGAACGGTTCTCTCTCAGGCTCAGAGCCAATCCCATTCCTCATAAATCCATAACATTTATACTGCCCAAAGTAAGGCATGCCACATGCGATTTTAATGAGATGGGAACTTTTTAAACGTTTACAAACCAATCATAATCCCTCTTCTTAACCATCTGAACACAATTGCCCAGCAAATAAATGCAATATTTCCTGAAGACGAGCAAATTTGCTTTATCTTCAAGATGGAGCCCTCTCGATTGGTATTTGTATTACTGAAGCAAAATAAAATGGAAAACCATTATTCCCTCCACTTGCAGTTGCTTGTATTTCCAGAAATTACGAGACGCCTTGGAATGCGCCAAGGGAAAATAACGTATTTTTTTCAACACAGCATACATGGAAGTGGGGATGAGGTTATACAGTTTGGAATTTGACATGGAAGCCAAGAGCAATAAATGACACAGAGAGTGGGGTCAAACCAGAACCACTTAAGGCAGAAGCACAATTAATTACATTCACTTAACATTGTCAACGTCCTAAATTGTTTAATTTCACGAGTCCCATGCTGAGAGCCCATTAGGCATGCCTCGGTAATTTCAAATCATACATCCTTGTGACATATTAAAAATGCACTTGCCCAAAACACAAAAGTTAAACAAAGTGTTCGGGGAGTCCGACTGTGCGATTTGAAATTCAATTCCCTAGGGTCAACTTAGCCGCAACACTTTGGCTCGTTTCGGTTTCCGTCAGGTAAATTTCCTTATTGGCTAATCACAGATTGAAAAAAATGCTACAGGGAGTCATATGGAGATGACATAGGATTAGTGCCGAGACCACCAAGGTGCTTTAGCACCTAAACAACTCATAATGGCTCCAACAAAGGACGTAAATTATAACCTAACCCGAGCTCATGTCAAAATAACATTCGTTTGGGGTTTGCAAAAAGAAGATATAAAGGAACGTTTGAGAAATATTGTTGTTTTGTTTATGTGTTGTGCCAAAAAATAAGTCCTGGGAAGGTGAGGCGTAAGTTGACAAGTCGCTTCCCCAAGTCCCCATTATCGTCATCAAGGGAGACGGGAAAGGGATTTGAGCCCTTATTTATGCAACTAGAGTCTGTGGGGACAAGTGGCAAAAATCATGTATTACCCCCTCCGTGCAGGAATAAATAGGAAATGGCAATATTTCACTCTTTCAGGTGCACTTGGCAGTGCACTGCACCACTTTTCCCTTTCAGTGCTCCCTTCCCCTGTGTACGCTCAAATGAGCTTTACATAAAAAGTCAAGAGACATGAAAGGAATATTGCGCTAGATTTTCAATTTTCTGTCCCAAAAATAATAAACTCTCTGCCAAAGTGCACAAAGGAGTCTTGAAACTTTTGTTGTTATTTTGCGAAGCCCCGGCCGCAAAAGTGTCTCTTTGCGTTGTGCAGACGTGGTGTAATGAAGGGAATCGATGAAATTCAATAGAAACCTCACACTTTACTTTGCGTATTTTAGGCACGTTCAGCGGAAACAATACCATTTCTCTCTAAAAACATGCTAACCTGGCTCTGCAGAAACATGTTCTGTAATCCATCTCCGTCCACGCTTGCCAAATACAAAACACAATTTCTCACAAATTTCAATTATTGGGAAAGACAGGAGTCAAGTGGGAGCAATCCCAAGATGTCAACTCCTTTTCCTGACAACAATAAATTCCAGATGGTCACCCTGTCACCTAACCAGCCAAATATGGGGTCAAAAACTCTTGTCAACAGGAAATTGTGACAAGGTTCGGCTGTCATTGACCGTCAGCAAAAGCATATTGACAACTTGTACCTCAATATTTCAATTCATTCAATTTTTATTAGTTAAAAAACACAAATATTTTAAAGAATTCTGCTATCAAGTTCTCAATTTTTATAGAAAAAACATTTTCGGTTCTAATAAATCATAGTTTACGATGATCCACCATACTCCCCTTTGACGTCAATCTGATGTCAAATTTATTTCCTCACGGAATCATCTTAGCAAATAAAAGTGATTGTCTGTTCCGTCAGAGATCACTTTTGTGTCATCATCGTCACCAAAAAATTCACTGAGGACGGTAGCGTACCCCATAACAAATCATTCGTAGAAGTAAATCGTTTGCGGGCAATTATTTAATTTTGGACTCTAAGATCAATTTTTATCAAAAACTGCTACCATATTATCAAAAATTCTTGGCCTTGAAAAGCTGTAATAGAATTTATTACAGAAATCTAATTTTTTTTCAGTCAATCAGTCCAGATATCTGATATACGGCAAGCCCAGCCTAACAAGAATAAGGAACATTACCAGATAACTTGACAGCTTAATAGTATCAGTCAAGGTACAATTAAAGTTGACTTTAAATAATTGCAATTAAAACAAAAAAAAAAATATTAAAAATTGGTAATTTGGTTGCATCAGTTTATAAATATTACGTAATGGTTTCAAGTGCTAAAAATTATTATAATAACTACTTGCTACATTTATATGTGATAATTATATTTTTATATTTTAGAAACAAGGGATAATGTAAGGGTCGGCATAAGTCAAACTTTGTTCGGAGTCGTCAAGAAGTTGGAAAAGGAATTAATAAAGTTTGGTTCTGTAATCAAGACCTCTGTAATGAAATAAACGTCTAGGCGCTATAAAAGATCCTTAACTTTCTTATTTTCCTAATGAAACTAAAGCTCTCTTCACAAAAGTTGCACTGCCTTTAAAATAGGCAGAACACACCTCAAAAGGGCCCTTTATTACCTCCACATTCCCAAGGTTCCAGGCTGCTTCCCTGGACTTTTTATTAGCACTTTCCTTATACCTCACTAAGGTCGGAGAAATGCTAAAGAAGATGTTTCAGGGCCGAAAAATCATCTCTTCCAGAAAAAGAGCCTTTCATTTCATTATCTCCCTGCCGCAAAAGGGAAAACTACAAATCCAACAACCGTCAAGAAATAGTAGTGTAATAAACTTTTTACAATGCAGCACTAACAAAACTTCTATTTCACATATTATAACCTTTCAACATTACGATTACTGTTATTAAGAGGGACTTCCCATTCCCTCACTTTACTATTCCACAAATTTTGAAAACATCACAAAAACAAATATTTAAAATTTTCAAAAGCAGAAGCCTACAATTTTAAAAGCCTGCAATGCAAAGCCCCGAACAGCCCTTCCAGATGTCATTTAATTTTTTCTACTAAATTTGACAATATTGTTCCAAGAAAAGTGATATTATTTCAAGGAATTTTGACGGTAATGGGATCTGACAAAAAAATATAAGTAACGTATTTGCTCATTTTGTTAAACGGTTCGAGTACTTCCATTTTCACACAGACAACAAAATTTTATCTTCCGTGCTCATATCCACCGATCCGTAGCATCCTACAAATACAAAACCTCGTACCGTGTTCCTGTCAAAGAAGAGTGACGCAAACATTTGCAGTTTTCAATCAGAACAAGACAGACAGACGTCCCTCTCCTGCCAAAAACTTTATTCAAGATGTAAAATAACGATAGCATCCCACACTTTGAATTATTTAAAACAAAGTAAGTCATGAGCTAACGCGCTTGTGCCGTTTGCTTATTTGAACTTCTCGAGTCTTCCTATCATTTTGTCACAGATTCAATTGCTTTTGGTCATCTCATGAATTTGTCAATTATCACCAAATCATCTCTGAAGCACTCACCGTGAATCCCAATTTCAAGATTCATAGCTCCGATAGCCAACCTAAACTTGTCCAGTATCATTAGCTCAGTAGTTTTGAATTCTGCTTGAGGTTGAATTTTGCCCGTTTTGCTTTGGTAGCAATGTAGCAAAACAGGTTTTGTGTCCAAACCACTTCCTTCCAAAGGGCCCCTGTGACAAATTCTCTCTCTGAAATTATGAGACAGGAAGAATTGGAATTGGCTCATTCTCGTGTTCGAGTCCACTCACATTTAATTATGCTCTTAATTGCATGTCATTTAAATCATAATGACTCTTCATCATTACGTAGAGCACGAAGGGCAGAAATTCTTTCAAATAAAAAAACTCCGAAGACGACTGTCTTCCTGTAAGTAACAACACTTTCTGCTCAGATGAAGAATCCCTCCAAGAATGTGACAGGATTCCCCGGAGAGACGCAACCGGCACAAGGTGGCTTTTCAACCACCTAACAACCCTCTTCTAAACGTTTCAAATGAATCCTTAATCATGGCAACTTCTTGGAAAATGTTTTTTTTTTCGGAGGTGGTGCGCTGGAAGGGTCGATCTCAAGCACTTTCTACAACATTTAACGTTCCTAGGAAGTGGGTGGACTCTCATTTTCTTAAAAAACTAACAAATTATTACCTTGTGTCTTCTGCCCATTTTCCCCCTGTAATAGTTTCTTAGCCGCAAAGTGAGGCGTCTAGAGTCTCGGTTAACAAGATGAGCAATTTAAGGGCTCTAAGTCATCTTCTTCCCAACCACAGAACCCCTTTTCCCTGTGTCTACTCCCCAGAAAACAAATACAAGCTGCTAAACAGACAGTCTTTCTATTTCTACCTTAAAATTCTGACAGTTCTCATTTCCCACTTGACTCATGGACATAAAAAAGTAGGCGGAAAATAGAATTCTACAGGTTGGTTTTGTAGTAGATAGTTGTGTGAGAGTATTCCCTCTGCCACTGTGTCCTTTTCTTATTTCCCTCGGTCCTTGTCTTTCCCTGAAACAATTATTTCCCCTGAAGTTTGAGTGACACATTGTCGAGGAAGCGTCGACCCACTGAGCACTCCGTCTTGTGAGACAGTCGCTATTTTCCAGGAGGTTGAGGCAATTGGAGGGATGACAGCCCTCCAAGGGCCCTTCTCATGAGCCCTTATGTCATTAAGGTCAAATTGTTTTTCTCTCATATCACTGCACCTCGGCAAATGTACCTGAGCCTGAGCTTAATAAAGCAAGATGTGAACTCCCACTCCACGTCCCGCTACTAAGTTTTGGAGCTGCTTCATCAGCAAAAGATTTGCATATTAATCGTTTTGTAATTTCTAGTGGAGTAGAATACTCTGAAAAATAAATTGAAGCCATTAGCAAATTTAACCTAAAATTACCTAGTGAAAACATTATTTTTGATAAATGACCTCCGCACCCAACAAACCAAAAATACAACTTGTATTTGGTACTTGGAACATTTTTTCTTTTTTCAATTTTTCAACCGAGGTAACTACATTCTTTATCTCGAAAATTTCAAAATAAAAATAAACATAAAAAATAATAAAGGCATTAATATTGTTATGGACTTTTAGTAGAATAACTTCTTAAAAATAAAACTTCAAATTCACTGTTTTGTTTCTCTTCAAATTGTGTTCAAATAGTTGCTCGGAATATTTGCTTAATTACATAAAATATTTCAATTTCAAATTAAATGGAGCTTAGCAAATCTTAGCTACTAAACAAGTATAATCCTATACCTTTTTTCTGAAAAATTTTAACCAAGTTCAACGTCTTGCAAGTACATAAATTAAGCAATATCAAACCATTTGTAAAGATCTATGGAAATCTAGGCAAATTAAAAAGTAAGCCATCTTCCTAGATTAATTCGAAAGTCTGAGTGTTGATTAAACCGATTCATCTTCTCAGTTTATTTGAAATATAAAAAAAGGGTTAGTAAAGGCTTCGCTTCTACTTCTCCAGTAGTAAATGCTGGAAGACGTGGTTTATGACGCCATAGAAAGGAACCGCGCCGAGTCTCCTGCCGTTTAAGTTCATAAGATTTAGGAAAAGTATGGAATCCACAGGAAGCAAGTCCTCGTTTCGAGTCCCCCACCTTCACATCAGAGTCAAATTGAAAAGTGTTCCAACTCCAGTATTACAATGACTTCCATTCCAGCAGCCTCTGTTCTCCCAAATATTTGGGATGTATTTCTGTAGACATATCTCCCACGGGATCTCATCTCACCTTCACATTACATTCATCTGACACTAAGGACTCGATTCAAACGGTCCTTCAATCCCCCGAGCCACCACCAACTCACTCATCATGACATTTAAAACAAGTGGAAGCCACCCGGGACTAGAAAAAGTCATAACTGAAAGCTAATCAAACTAGAGCCATCCCACCAACTGCCCCTCACATATCCCGCATCCTCAAACGACCCCCTCCATAATCTCCATAATCTAAAGGACAACTTTTAGAGGGAGATAAAGGTGTCATCTCATCTCACTTGGCCAGAGGTGACATTGTCTCTTCAATTTATACATATATACAAAGGTCGCATTTGACCAGTACATGTCAATGAACATTAATTTAAAACTAGCCGTACACAGGCCAAACTAAAGAATCAATTGCACTGATTTCTAAAATAATTACAAAAGCTAAACAAGCCCGTGCAGGTAGCAGGAATTTTAATTTTTGGGACAAAGGTGCGATTATCAACATTCACTATTACAAAATTTGTCAGAAGCAAATAAGACTTTTCTGTAGCAAGTCAAGTATTGCACATCATTTCCAAGCTAACCTAGTAACTAAAGATATCTACAAATGAAACAATATGTTTAAGTAGAGGCGAAATTAGGTAATCGTAATCGCGATCATTACAAATTAGTAGAGCCAAGTATTAGCCACTAGCTAAACATGCCCGTCCTAGGACAGGAGAATTTTACACAAATCAATTTTGAAGGTAAAGTCCATCTTATGCGCTAAATGAGTTTAGGTGATTATTGTGTGACGATTTTGGCCACTTAAAAAAGGGAAGTACGGCGATAACAAATAGCACTTTTATATATAATAATTTTTTTCGTAAGAATTTCGGAAGCTGGTAGAATGCTGAGCGTGTCAAAAGGAGAGACGTAAGACGGAGTGACATGCCATCACCAGTTTCAATGGAAACCGGACGAAGTGTCCAGGTGAGAATGTCAACCAGTAGCTGCTACGGATTTTAACTTTATCAAAAGCCTTTCTCGCTTAAGAAACGTTCCAAAGCCTCAACTATTGTTCTCCGCATGATTTATATTTATTCGTCCTGCATTACCCATGCAAAGGATATAAAAGAATTTATTACACCCGGAAAAATTATGAAGTGAAACACTCCCATTGAAACTGCCAGTCCTCGAAGGCCCTTTAACTTATTAAGCTTCCACATGCGACCACATGATCTCAATGTTACAGAATACTATCCCACCACTGTACAACTACTGCACAAAGTGGTCTCTCCGTATACCAAATCGCTCGATCTGCCTATACTGCCTGCCCCACAAAATCCAGTTGTCAGTGACAATTGATGACCCGCAGAACCACTGGATACTTGATCCGATTACTTTTGATTTATTCCAACCAATCAAAATCTACAAGAATTCTAACCAGTTTTGAGGTAAAGCTATCTTCAAGATGGACACGCAAAAGACACGGTTGTCTTCATCAACACCAAAAACGTTGGTGCTTATATTGGTAAATTTTCCAAACGCAAATATGGCCGAAATTCTACTATAGCACACACAATGGGCGAGCTTCACTTCAATCCATGTTTTCATTTCAGAGAAAAAATAGCAAAGCTCTAAAAAAAATTTGTGACTCATTCGCAAGAAGAGAAAGTTCTTAAAACACATAGGAGAGAAAGTGAAAGCCGTTTTCTCCCTTTTCGCCTATCTCCGTTTCTTATTTTGATTTTGAAAGGTTTAACGAAATTGTGAAGAACAGGAGTCCTTTGATGTTTGTGAAAATTAGCAGATGTGTTGAGTACATAAATAAAACGGTTGGGTGAATCATAGTTCACTCCAGAGATCCACTTTGCCACACCCTGTGCTCCCACTTTCACTTGCAGAGAGAAAGCAACTCTCACTGATTTCTCCTCGGATTAAAATGACGCGCCCCAGCCTTTCTCCCGCTCCTCGAGATCATTGAGGCGTTAAAATGCAAACAAGGCTTTTCCTATCTCCAAAACTCCTATTTTAAAAGCTAAAAGCGGGAAAGTGTGGCCCTTGGTTATGAACCGTGTGTTCCATTGCCTTGGTGGTCTTAATATTTTTCAAGTTATTAGCCTCCTCGGGAGAAAATCTAATTACGCCTGACGATGACAAGGGCGGACAGATTCCCAGGCCAAAATTCAAGCGGAAATAAATCCAGGGGAAGGGGGAGGTTGGAATATAAAAAAAAATCAGATTATGGAACCAAAAGTTCTCCCTTTCCTGCACTTTTTCTTTATTTCCTTATTAACATGGATATTACCAAGGGTCGGCTAAGACCCGAAACGAAGTGCACTTGCCCCTTTTTTCTTTCCCAATTTTTTCCTAAAACTTATCCCGACTTCTCATAACCCCGTCGAAAGAAGCCATGACTAAGGGACTTTGTCTTGTGCAATTTGAAAATTTAGCTAATTTTAAACCCCGACTCGGGCGGAATAAATCGCTGCCTGTCGCTCTGCCTCCCTGGTGTTCTAAATTTTTCGTCATTAATAACCAAATTTGAACTAGTTGAAAATCCCAAACAGTGCAGGCTAAAATGGGAAAGTCAAATTGGGGGAGGGGACTTCCTTGTCATCTTTATCAGTCCCATTAAACGTAGTTCTCATTAAATTGGAAAGAGGCGAGCGGCGGAGCGGAGTTACTTTCTCCAGGCCACGTGCTCGAGGCCCATTTGAAACTTATCGCTTATTAAGCATTTCTCATTTCAGATTTAAATCTTCCACAGACACATAGACCCTTTGTCGTAAATTGTATACGAATAATGACAACATTTTTAAAAATGTGTTATTTGAAACAAATGGGTATCAAACGAAAGCAAAGTTCGATTCCTCCTAGGCTCAATTTACTTCCAATCAAAAACAAATTCTCAAAATAAACTGAAATCGAATATATAATGTTGAATGAGTTAAACCCGCAGAGCAAGTGGAAATTGGCCAAACATGCCCATCCCGAAAATGCTTTCAGTATCTTGGCACAATATTACCATCTAAGACTGGCTTGTTTGGCTCATCTCTTATTTCTAACCAAATTTCAAAATGAATAAATTCATCTGTATTTCGGAGTACAATACGCATGCACGCATTCACAACAAGAGTTTTAAACAAAACCTTTAAACTAAGAGATTCATGGAATGCAATTTAATTGTATTTGGAGAAAGTAAAAGAATTTCTAATGCCTCTCAAAATCTCCCAGAAGATAAAATTCAAAGTGCCTCCCCCTCCTAACTGGTCATTAATTAGAGATGGTAAAGGGAGTCTTTTTAGATTGTTTGCACTCTAAAGAAAGTAGTAGGAGAGCTTTAGTTTTACTAATGTCCTCATGGGGTGTGTTGGGGAGGGTGCCTAGTAATTGTGTATCTGATAAATCCTTCCCTCCTAATTTCTTATTTCCATTCTAATCCCCCACTTCAAAGAAGAGGGCCCTTAATCTCTTCCTCGGAGTAAGTAAACTCCAGCAACAGATAAATCCACAGCCGCAAGATACCAAGAGCTCATTCTTCCCCCTACAAAAAGCTACATAATTATCCTCCAGCACAAGGCAGGAATCACAGGCTCCTTCGTTAGTCAACCTGGAATTCTACTACCCCGTGAGCAGCGCTATGGTGGTAAATTGGTGAGATGAAGATGGATCTTTCCGGAAAAGCTGGCTTTTGAGCAACGGGGGAGAGAGGCCGACGAATAGTCATAGCTCAAGAGGCCCTTTAAGAGTCACCCCCTTCTTCCCACAAGTGTAAAAATTCATCTTCACATCTCCAGGTAGCATCTAGGTGAGAGCGAATACATGTCGAAGGATTTTAGGCCTAAAATTTTTTAAATAAATTTCTTTTAAGAATCCAGGTTAGATATGCATATTACCGCATATTTTGTTCCAGTAAGCCAACAACTTTCATGTGATTTGGTCACGGAAAATTTATACTAAAAGTATACTAGAAAAGTATACTAATTACACTAAAAAGGAATCTACGACACAAAGTGAGGATTACATGAATTCTCCACAGGCATCTCTAGCTTCATTGTTGCGGAGAGGATTGGAGGGTTGAAAATTTTTGAGTTCTGATCCCAAACAGTAGAATAGTGTATTGCCTGCAATGGAGGGGTTGAAAATTCCATTGCAACTACCCCCCAACCCTTCCCTTCATAAAGCAACTGCAACACTCACAATTGCATCGCTTCATTGCTCATTTTAATTTCTTTTCTACTACCACCACCACGCACCCCCGCTCTCTACACAATGGGCCTCTATACGAAACCGGATTATTGATGGGGAAGATCTCCTCCAATATGCGGGAAATTTAAACTTTGGCCCCTCAGAGAAGGCCTAGGCCTGAATAATGGATAGGAAAGGATCTATGGCACTGGGCAATTGCAAAAGCCCTTACGATCTCTACTCTCCCAAGATCACATCCTGAATGCACATGGTCCTTGGGAAGCATTAGATTCTAACGGCCTTCCCAGACCCCGCTTTCCCTGCGAGAGGAGCGCCGTTGGAGAGAACTATGTGTAGCTATAACTTTACTGCGCCTAAGCGAGAGCAGGGTTGAATAAACCAAGACTCGCAGGCGGAGGATATTCCACATGAGACTCAGCCACTTCGCTCAGTCTCAGGTGTAGCCTCGGAGCATTCACAGCTCACGCAATTACCCATATAAATTTATCGTTTATTGTTACATCCTTCTAAATTGGAAATACTACTTGGCATTCCCGGCCGCTCGCGTCAAAAATTCCATTCCAAGTGAAGCATATCCCATTTCAACTAAGCATAAGAAATTTTTAACATAATATTGAAATTTCTAAATTTTCCTATTTGCAAAATTCTAAAATTCAGAAACTTCAAATCTGAAAGTTCATGCTCATCTGTAAAGTTGGCAGCAAAACTTTGCAACAATCAGAGCAACTTCACATCATGTGTATTTAAATTTCAAGTTTCCAATCACAGACGAAGATTGTCATCCATTTGTAACACTCTCAAAAAGTTTTGTGTCGTTTTTTTTTCTATCACCGCCAAAAAACTTTGTGTCGTGGTGAAATATAAAAAAAAAGAATGGAAGAAAGTTAAGAGTGTTTCTCCTGTTCGAAAGAACTCCAACCACAGAACCCGTCTACCTTGAATATCTGCTGGTGATGATTATGGAGTGTGAATCCTAACGAGGTGAAGATTTGTACATTCATGATGAGCTCTTTTCTGCAGGTTTATGAAAAGTTAGAAAGAGATAGGGTTAAGAGATGGGAGAGATACCTCAGGAAAACGTATTATTATGCACATAAACCAAAAAATCCCAGGCCTTGCACCTTTTGAATAAGGCTCAAATCCTTCGCTATTCCTTTGCGCTTCACCGCTCCGATGATGAGGATCTCTAGGTCCTCATTGTCCTGCTCCTATTTTCATTTCAGATAAGGCCTCTTCTTGGATTTCCATTTTTCTTTTGTTCTTCTTCGTTTTGATCAGTCGCTTTGGCCACTTAGCCCACTTGGCTGCAAACGACTCAGCGGAATGCAAAATGTAATAGAGGAAGCCATTAGATAAACCCTCTACAAAAACTAGTTATGAGGCAAACACTTTTTACAACCACCACAAGTTCAGACGGAACGAAAGGCTTTTTTCAAAAGAGAAAAATTACATAAAGTAACATTATGTTCCGCATAGACCTTTTTTGGAGACTACCCAGAACAAAACAAAACCGCAATAGCCCTAATGACGCTCACAACTGTTCAAGATCTAGTTAGTGTTTGATTCAATTAAAAAAAGCGCTTTACACTTTGTCGACAATTTGAACAATGAATAAGGTACAGAGAGGCCAGGCAAAGCTCAGAAGAAATAGAATAGTTTACGGCACCGCGTGTGCAATTGTGAATGCTACGAACACTTTCCTCATTTCAATCACAATTATCAGGCCTTTTTATTGTTTCAAATCTTAAATGCAAAGTCAAGTGGAATTGCAAAGACAGAGTCTCTCTCAGATTAAAGTTCTAAAATAGCATCTTGCGTAGCTGCTACGCATTTAATGACACTTTGCTCCAAGGTGTATTGACCTTCTAAATCAGGTGAGGCAATGAGGTGTTACAAAAGGCACTTGGAAGAGACTTTGAACTCTTGACTCAAGCTCTCTTCCCTCTATATTTTCACTGTCATCATCAGTGTCAATATATCTCAGTCCTAATTCTAGGCTTAGTCACTGCGTCATCTCTTATGTGTTTCCTTCTGCTACAGAGAGTATTTTAACAAACTGTTGAAACGTAAAATTATTTAGCGTGGTTTAGGAAAAGTCCTAAGTAAAAATTCGAACATTTTGCTAAACACTGTGTTAAATGACAGTTCAATTCAAAAATTGCAGACACATTTCTCAACAAATATAAATTCCGTTTGGAACCACTTTAAGCAAATGCTCTGTACGACAGGTAGACACAATGAGTCTGGGAGACGATGCTTCGTAAATTGTATAGGATAGATCACTCTTTTCTCAAATCATGTCTTCCTACCTTCCGATGTAATCCAAACAAAATGTAATTATCGAGGATAGAACGGATTCGCAAGAATCAGAACATGGCAATTCCGGTATCGTTCGAATCCCTTTTGCATTTTCATCTTTTACCTTTGAGCTTCCGTCGGATTTTATAAAAGCGTTGCGGATGCATTCGGGTCCGGAAATTGCGAGTATATCTCGAAGAAAGAACAATAGGTATTTATGCATGGGTCTCTCGAGACGACACTTATAGGCAATAAGTTCATTCCGAGATAAGGTCGCCCCACAAAGAAAGCACCAAAACGTATGAGCCCTTTCCAGAAAGCTATTATGTAGAAATGCAATCTCCGCACTCACTTACTTCCTTGTCTCAATCCACTAACTCAATTCACTACTTTTTTCTCGGCGTAGGCTCAAACCTAAGAAAAATGGAAAATTGAGCTTTAAATGTTGATTCCCTCCACCGAGCCTACAAAGTCCCGCAAGTCTCTAAACTTTTCGTAGTGCTAAATCACTCATTCTTCCTGTATCCGAAAGCCATCAGTTCCGGTGGTTCCTCTTGAATGATCCCATAAGTCACTCCTTCCTTCAAACGTCTTTACTGAGAGCAGGGATCCTTTAGTTTTCAAAGTACTTATAGCTACTATTAGCAGGCCTGCCAATTTCGGCGCAGTTCCTGATCGTACTTGTTCTAAATCGGTAGGAGGTTTCACTCCCATTATTCCAACCACCCAACCCCGACTACCAGCCATCAACAATCTTAAAAACGATCAAGCGAGGAGATCAATTGAGGCACAAAGCCCTACTCCTCCGAATCATTAGAACCTACAGCCATAATATTCCAAAAACTAGAGCCTATAACCGCCAGAAATCGTGCTTGGGAGGGAATGGGCACTTAAAATGGATCAATGCACACAAATGCTAAAATTCTCGTGTTCTTGTCATGGAAATTTAAGGAAAGGCGGATGTGGCGATGACCACAATTGAAAATAATTTGTTCTCAGAACATGTCTCAAAGACGCTTCTGCACAACTCCACAAGGTTTAGTATGTTCTGCAGAGAGAAAATCAGTTTCCTGATTTCAAACAGACAGGAGCCTTCCTCAGTTTTCTAAAATATTCATCAAAGGCCGGAAATGAGAGTTGGCAAAAGCCATAAACTCCGATTCGGAGTTTTGAATGACGTCGCTCCCGAAACTGGGCCAAAGCGATCATTCTCGAGCAAATAGTGTAGCAATCTTCTCCAGGCATTTCCCCAAAAATGGGAAATTGGAAGAAACAAATTGCATTTTTGAGACCAAAACTGAAAATTCCTTTTTTTTAATTTTCAAAAAGGAGGAAAAATATCTTTTCGAACAATCATGCTCAAACATTCCGGTTTTGCAATTTAAAATCTGAACATTGAGAGCACTTTGAATGCAAAGCAGGACCTATGAAATTATGCTGGGAACACTTACACTATATTTCAGGTCCTAATCTTTCCTCTACCATAAACGAACTAGTAAAGTGTGCTTAACGACAGCGATCAAATATTTGCATATCTTCTGTGTGTGCATTTCACACCTCCCCGGTAGCCACCTATCATCCTACCCGAGATGCTGAATCGTTGGTAAGATTAGAGAAAGTTCAGTCTTCCTCCTGCCCTTTAACTTTCTCCGTTAATTGGTCCGGAATTCAATTATCTCCAAGACACAAGATCATTTCCTTTCCATTTCTCCTCTGCCAGATTAAAACCATCAAATGGAATTGAATTCAAAGAAGAAAAGGCGCGGCCGTAGGTTTGAGAGAAAGCAGAGCCAACAGATTAGGAATTAAATAACAACCTTCCTAATAATATCCCCAAAGCTCAGGCCAATTAATCTTTTTAATATGCCCCTAAATTGGATACTAACCACACCTTTGCTCAACCGATTTCAATTTCCTAGAATCCTAGGGTGCAAGAGACAAATTTACTAAATTCCAACAGTTCTCAGCGTATCATCACTACTTTTTCCTGATGTTTTTTCAATTAAGGATCCAAGCCATTTAGGTCTAGGCTCATTCCTTTCTCGAGAAACCTACTTTACGATCTCGGGCGGGAAGTTGATGCCCCCTTAACTTTAGTACGAGACCAGAAGATTCAAAACCTTTTCTAAGCGCCAGCATCCAAGGGAATCAAGGGACTGGTGCTTGTGGTAGTAGCAAAGCTTCAGAGTGTCATAAACTAAGTCTTTAAGTACTTCAAAATAATCTACTTAGCGATTTGGTAACAAAAAAATGAAGAGAGACTCCTTCACCACAAATTCCCAGGAAGTCACGTCAAGGCATATTTTACAGAAATAGAGAACCGTTTTTAAACCAATTCATTTTCCAACCTCAAAACCAACATTAATAAGCCCATTTAAAATCAGACAGGAGGTTTTCTTGAGCGAGTCTCTTTTAAAAAATTTTGGAATCGTTAACTTTACCTTGGAAAACGAAGACTTGACCGAATGTTTGAAGAGCCCAGGCCGATAACACTTAAAAAATCTTGGCCTAACTACCCCACTAAAGCACGTAGGCCCATTTTAAAGTGACCGAAGAAACCAAAAACTGAGCAAAGCGCATTTTTGCGAGCACTCCCACATTCTTTGGCTTTCTCGCAAAATTGCCAAATAAAGCATTGCTGAGTATAGGACGATAATCATAAAAATTCCCTTAGTTTTCTCGCAGTTTTGACCAATTTATTCTCTAATAAAAAAAAACATAGCATCACACGGAGCACTCTCATTTTAGCAGCGGTGCTGGAGGTGCGACCCTTTGCGCTCCAGAGCAGTTCCATATCGAGGAGGAACAAGTTCTGAGAGAAACAAATTGCATTGGTAAATAAGTATTATGGTAAACATGAGAAAACCACAAGGAATACCAAGTGTTGTTCAACTGTCAGGTTCTTCCAAGAGTTATGACTCTTAACGACCAACTAACCAACATAAAGGCCAGTGAGATTTTTTGAGCCTCAAAAAACCATGAATCTTCCTAGAATTTTTAAAATCTCCACCTTAGAATATGCCCATGTAGAGGCAAAGACGAGTAGCAAAGTGGGAACTTTAGTTCAAAACTCTCGAGAATCTTCCCTAGGCGTCAAATCATCAGATCCGCGATCTTCAACCGTATAACTTTACAATTCTCATAAATTTAAAGGGAAAGGGTCCGGAGGCCCTACGAAAAAAAATTATCCTCCTAGATACAAAATTTTCCCTAATTTCACATCTTGAGTCAAAATCATTTTTCGATTAACAAACTTTTGGTAAATGGCTTAACTGTACCTCTTTCCCACTCCTTTCGCTACTACTCCCACCAGATTCATTAAGCTTGCTCTTAAAGTTGAATCTTGATTCTTTTGTTCACTTAAAATTCAGGTCAGCAGAATCAGGTTTCAGTTTATACTCAAGACACACGATCGTGGTCAATTCACTGAGCAGCAGAGTTGCGCCTTTCGTATTATTGCAGCGTTTGCAAAAGCTCGTTAGTCCTGTCATGTGGCCCTTGCCCACTGCTCCTCCTCCCTTTGTCAAAAAACATAAAACGTTACCTTTGGTTTTACCAAAAAAACAATGAGGTAGCAAACCTGTCTATTTTCCCGAATTCCCCGCATCTCTGCGGTCAAAGGTCAAACCGCCCATAGCAACTATCAGTCACGCCTGTCCCATTTCCTTAGCTGAGTCGACATGACACAAAAAACTATAACTTAGTAGAGAGAGAGAGCATCTTTGTTTCCTGTTAAATAGCGACGCATGATTTTGAGGCACTTAAGGGACCGGGGCCTCACGTCCTTTTAATTATCTTTCCAAATGCATTCATTTAGGTCTTAATGGGCTTTGCCTAATGGAAAGGGCATGTTGTTGTCCTTCTCGCTACAATGTTCTCCGACTTATAATACTATTTACTTTGGAACGTGTAAATGAAATAAATTAATTCTACACGACCCATCTTGTTTCATGATGAACCCTTTACCTTTTCCTGCGAAAAGGGTAAGGGAAGGGGAGTGTAAGTGGACCATTAAAATTTTGAGTCCTTAGGAAAAGCGTAACTTTTCAGAAACTTTTATGTTGCTTTCCCCTCTCATTGCCTTTAATTTCTTGACTACAGTGTAGTACTATAGGCTAGAGTTGAAAAGCAATTGCATCTTACCTTCATAAATTATGACAACGTCTACCTTTTTAAATTAGACAAAAAGTGGTGAAAATTAAATATTAACTAAATTTTATTATTTCTTTTAAGATCTCTGCGTGGTTTGTTTCCAAAAACTATTTTACAAAACAGCCATCAGTTTTCCCTTTTCTTTGCGAATATCCTTGATAGCTAATAAAAATTTAAAGATATGAAAGGCAGCGAGTTGCAAATTTTTCTTGTTTCATAACAAGAACTGTCAAAAGGTAATTCAAGACCCTTAAAATTTTCTTTTTTGAAATAATCCAAGAGTCGTATATAAAAAATAACTTACCCCAAATATGGCTTACACATGCTCTAATTTCTCCCCGGAAACCACCCGCACTTCACGTCAAAATCATTTTCCTCACAGTTTAAAAACAGCTCCCGTTAGCAGAGAGTATAAAAAATTCAAACTATGGCTATCACTTTATTTTCACATTTTCTAAACCTCAATTCCTTTAATTTTTTCCATCTCATTTACTAGATCCATTAGTATATTTTTTCGCAAGTCGGAATGTCCAGTGCCATTTAACCACGATCCTCTTCTCAGCCACACCCACTTGATATCATCCTCCATTTCCCACATTCCTTGAACCATTTACTCTTCTGAGAAGTCTATTTTTATAACCCTTTCTTGTCATGAGCATAACAAATCCATTCTTGTCATTCCAATTACATTTAAGCAGAAGCGCCACATACAAACCTAAGCATTATGTCCCACCTCCCTGACCTCTGCAACTCTCCAAAACAATTTCTGTCACTCAACTCTGCCAAACAATGACTTGCTCAAAAGTAGGTTCACAACGCCCTTTTTCACGCTGCAAAATTATTCGCCTAATGTTCGACTCACGCGGAAATAAAAAAGCCTTTGTCTGATCTCGATCAAAAATCTTCAAATTTAAGCCACTGTAGATTATAGGCCTTTAGAAACCATGATCCTTTGCTTGGGAACTTGGGAAATGTAAGCGATCCCTTTACCAAACGTTTCATTAGAAGGAAGACACAGTGGATGGAAATAAATCAAGGTGGACGGATTGAGGGAAATTCTCTTGGTTTTTTTTCATCGACTCATGCTCCTAATGGACCCTAATTTGTGATCATCCTTAAACCCCACTTGTCAACAACACACTTATACTCTGAGGAATAGATCAATAAGAGATCTTTAACACTCTTCCTCACTTAAGGGGAAGCCTAAAGAGTTCTTCACGATGTGACACCCGAAAAGTGCTCTTTGAATCCCTAAATAATCCATTGTTTACCCTCCTTTTGTTCTTCGTAAATCCCCTCTCCTTTTAAGACAGACAGACATGACTGACTTTACTGACTTCCCTGCTTGCAATTAAAGACAGTGTCTAAATTAGAGGAAAGGTAATGGGAAAATGGCGTTTGGAATTAGCCAGCCTCGCTCATTGCTCAAGTGGCGGATTAACTGATTTGCCTTAATGCCTTCATTTCAGCACCCTTCAGATCTTGCAAGGTCTATTAGCAGAGCAGACCTATCTATTTTTTAGTAGTCTTGACGCAAGAGTCGCCGCCCCCACCGTCGCATCACAGTCAAAAGAACACACCGCTGTGACAACGTCACCCTCGTTGCATTAATTTTTCTAGTAGCAAAATACAAAGCGTCAGAGCATTGCAACTCAAAACAAAATGTTTGCTACAGTTCCACTTCAATCCTTGGCCCACCCATTAGTTGACTAACTAATGTAGCATGGAAGCGCTTATTGCTCTTTTACATTTGCGAGTTCTTTTTTTTTGTCTACAACTGTTGACTCTTGCTTTAAGGTAGAAAAACTAATATTTAGTTAGCGGGTAGTAGGCACTTGGACAGCTTAAGTAGAATAGACGTAAGAATGTCTGACAACTGGTTGACACGGGAAGAGAATAATCCTTATAATTCTAAAAAAAGGAAAACAGGACATAATGTTAGGAAAAAAGGCAAAGTGATTATATACTTTTTTGATTTTTCGAATTTTCAGAGCAGTAACAATAACCATTACAATTATTAAGAAAACATAAAAATAGGCTGAGCATTCCACTAATAATCATAATTCCTATTGTCTTCATGTTATTAACATGACATGACTCATACTACAATCTATCATTAAGTCCTTCATTTTCTTCAACCCTACCTAATTTATTTTTAACGTAAAAATGCACTTTAGAAACATTTCGTATTAACTAATTTAACAGTAAGCTGCCTGTTTCAAAGAAACCAGGTAAATACAATTGTATTATATATATAATTATATTATATATTTTATTATATTATAATCTAACTTTTAAATTTCAAGTGCATTCGAATTTCATTTCAGTGTTTCAAATGAGCATAAATCCCTAATTAAATGAGCTTCTCAAAAAGCAATGGAATTTTGATATTTCCTTGTCCAGGCAAGTGTAACATCTAATTTACAATATGTGCCTAAAAGCTTCATAAAAAAACATAGTACAATGTAATACCAAAATAATTTTATCAATGGTCTGGAGTAAGTTTTCAAACATTATTGATTGTATCGCCACATAAAGAACAGGCATTTCTCGAGTCCTTATGATGATTCACTTTCCTTCTTATCACGTCCAAAATTGATATTTCCAGAATAACCCTTTGCCACACATCTTCAGGAGGAAACATCACCACAAAATTATTCTTTGCTTAAAGAGAATCGTATCTCACCTCCACGGCCTCGTATTTACTTTAGTATTTCTTGAGCTCCCTAAATCCGGTAGTCCCTACTACGCCACCACCATGTATGAAAGTTATTGCCAAGCTATTTGGAATTATTAAACTAAACCTACGAGGGCCCCTAAGCCGAAATAGAGTTATAGAGGTCTGGCTCAAGCTTATGGGCCTAATAATTCCACCTCTATTACCAGACACATGGCCCAACTTATCTCATTCCTCTTCCTTTTCAGATCCAGGCCAAGTCCTCCAGGTCAGACACTGGAGATCAGCCGAGGCATTTTTACAATAAAGAAAGCAAATCCTACAGTGGAATGGTCACGCAGTACACCGCGAACCCAAACTCACCCCAGCACGGTGCAGAAAAACATAGCAAAGGCCACCACTCAATAACTACACGCAAAGCCAAAGGGAAAGAGAACTCATTCATCTCTCCAACTTCATCTCCACTTCACATTCAGTCTATTTGCAAAGCTCCAGAGCAACACTACTCCCTCCTGTTATCCAGGTGGTCCACAAAATATTCTAGCCCAATAGCCCCTATTCTAAATATTTTTGGCTACTTTCGCCAAAGTTTCGGCCCGAAATAAGTTCCCTTCAAGTTTAAGGCTCCTCCATTTATGCTATAGTGTCACCAGGCAACAAAACCAAAGAGCAGCCCTCCACTTCAAAATAATCAAAGCAGCGCTATGGGAACTTGAGCACTTGAAGTGTCTTTGTGTCACCACGAAGTGAAGAGTGCCTTCGTATACTCTTCGCTCATGGGAGCCCTTCCAAAATTGTAAATACTTGAGACTTCTTCCGTTTGACAACTGACGACAAGTGGTTGTGGTGAAATGGAGGCCCTTGTTACTGTGAAGTGATTTTCACCCAAAAACGAGAAATTCCACCAAGAGAATGTACCCCTGACAACTTAATCATCTCGAGTGACTCTTCCCGGAATGGGCTGGACAGGGAAAATGGTTGTGGTGACAGGGACTGTGAAAGTGACTGGTCGACCTCTGGCCCTACCGAGAGAGTCCCTCTTTCTCAAAATACTGATTCTCCTCTTTTGTCCACTTTCCCTCTCTTTCCACCCGCCGGACTGTCAGTGGACCATCCAGGAAGGAGTGGACAGGCTCTCCTGCCTAGTGACCCCTGGACAGAGCCTCATTGTCGAGGAAGACGTCTTCGGAATTGGTCCAGAACATGCAAAGTCCCTCTGGGTAAATTGCGAAGAAGCGCGAGGTGGAACAGAGCCAAACGCCTTTGTGCTCTCTCACGGCGTATTTATGGCAGTACCCAATCTTCGAGATTTGCGGCTCGACCACTGCCGAATCGCTGGAATTACTCCAGGTGCCCTCTCATATCTTCCCTACCTTCAGAACCTGTCAATACACGCTCACACTAGTCTCAGTTCACGATGGACTATTCCTACCGCTCCACCAATGACACTTGAGGTCAAGAGCGGTGTCTTTCATGGACTGCCCGAACTCCGCCGCCTTGACCTCTCCACAACTAGTCTCAGTAGCCTTCCGCCCGACTTTCTCTGCTACCTCCCTGCCCTTACTTATCTTAATTTAACCGGGTCATGGCTCCGTGACTTCCGCTCAATTGGAATTCAGCCACCGGACCCTACAAAACCTTCAAATTTCTGCGGAACCCATATTGCAACTCTAGATCTTTCCGCCAATCACTTTACGCTCCTCCCACCGGCGACATTTCTCGGAGTCAAAGAATTGGTTTACCTTCGACTCGATTCAAATTCCATTACACTCGCAGCCGAGAGAGCGCTACTAGGACTCACCCGCCTGGAAATATTCTCCATCGCTGGAAATCAGCTCACTTCCCTCCCGCCCGAATTCTTCAAGGATAATCGCTTCCTCAAGGAAGTCTATCTTCAGAACAATTCCCTCGGGGTTCTCGCTCCAGGGCTCTTCAATGGGCTCAGTCACCTTAGCACACTGGACCTCTCCAGCAATGACCTCGGTTCCGAGTGGGTCAACGGTGAAACTTTCAAAGGACTGCTTCGCCTCAATTACCTCGGACTCGGTAATAACCATCTAACAAAAATTGACACGGTTCTCTTCCGTGACCTCTACAGCCTACAAGTCCTAAACCTAGGTGAGTTAACACTCCAAACACGTAGCAACCCTGTGTATCTATTGCTACACTGTTGTGCAAACTTTGAACTTCAACTACGGCTAAGAAAACCCTAAAACTTTACTTGCGCCTAACCTACTTGTCAAATTCAGCCGCTGAGCAATAAACCACTTTTACCAGGATGAAATTTATTGCATAAAATATCTTTATTTTATTTTCTCAAGGAAAACTGTGTTTGAATATTTAATATATAATATAAATATGAATAAGATTTAAGAGGTTCTGACTGAAAAAACCATAAAGCATAAAATAAACTTTTTCCTGCAACTGATTTAAAATTATTATTATTTCTCTGTATAGAAAACAATAGAATTCATCACATTAGCGAAGAGGCTCTAGCCGGCATGTACAATCTTCACACACTAATCCTCTCCCATAACCATCTCAAGACGCTGGATCAAAGAATTTGCAATGGGCTCTTTCTCCTATCCTATTTAATCCTGGACAACAATAGGATTGAGACCGTAGGGCAAGACAGCTTTAAAAATTGTACAAACGTAGAGGACGTCAACCTCAGTTCGAACAAGTTAAAAACTATTCCAGAGAGTCTAGGTCAGTTAACAATGCTGCGGACGCTGGACCTTGGGGAAAATGAATTGACCCAAATTACCAACGCCTCCCACCAGTGGAAATATCTCTATGGCTATCGCCTCACTGGAAATCGCATCCGGTCTATTTCTAAAGACGCGTTTTTACATTTGACTTCTTTGAAAATTATCAATCTCGCTGAAAACAACATCACGAGTCTAGAGGCCGGAACTTTTGATGCCAATCCCAATCTTCATGCTATTCGACTCGATATCAACAAACTTCAGAACATTAGCGGCCTTTTCCGCAACATTCCCAACTTGCTTTGGCTCAATATTTCTGGAAACCTATTGTCAAGTTTGGACTACGACGAAATCCCGCCACGCCTCCAACTACTCAATTTGCAGTTCAACAAAATCAGCACTCTCGGGTCAACCCTTGACATTGAGCATCAACGCATTCGAACGCTCGACTTGTCACACAATGAACTTTCGGAAATTGGGGCCTCCCACCTCCCCGACTCTATTGAGAAAGTTATTTTGAATAACAACAAAATTGCTACTATTCAGCCCTACACTTTCTTCCGAAAACCGAATTTGACTCGAGTGGATTTGTCCTTCAACGAATTGGTAAAATTAGACCAAAACGCCTTGCGACTTTCTCCCCGCGTTACGAAACAACACACGGTGTCTACAGAAATACTCATCGGACATAATCCGCTTACATGTAAGTGTTTACCTTCGAACCAATCACTTAGAAGAATTAATTCATGCTCTGAGCGATGCCTGACAAGTGCGTTTTTATGTCTATTACAAAAGGATAGAAAATAAGAAAAACTAAATAACTATTTTAAAGTAAAACAAAGCATCAAAGAGTAGGCAAAATAGATGAGTGTTTTAGAAAGGAAATTTTTAATTCTAATCTCAATTCTAATTCTAATTCTTACTCGAAGAGCGATACCATGTTTCTCGTAATTTCTATTTTTGCAAAGGAGGTAAAGAACACTCTGTACTTCTTTGGCGTTTGTGCACTTACTTGTAAGTAATTTTCGTGAGTACCTACTAATTTAATCACACATGACATGAAAACAACGCTTTGCACGACTTAAAAATATGAGATGCTAAAGCTACTAAAACTTAGAAGTAAAAATCGGTACAAATGAGGTTGCAATATATTTCATTTTTGGGTTTAAAATCAATACAAAATCAACACAATACTCCAAATTTCACCGCAACATGCGCCATTAAAAATACTTTGTTGAATTAAGCTTTTTAGTGCAGTGAACTTTTAATGATTAATCATTTGATAGTCAAACTGATCAAATAAAAAAAATTGTAGGTGACTGCACAATGGAATGGCTTCAGAGCATTAGCGGTCAAATGTCACAAGACCCCAATGCCCACTACCCAATCATTCTCGACGCTTCTCAAATTCAGTGCTCACTCTCATTTGACCGTACGCTCGAGAACTTTTCTCATATCAAAGTTGCCCCAAGTCAGTTTCTGTGTAAATACGAGAGCCACTGCTTTTCGTCCTGTCACTGCTGTGACTTTGATGCCTGTGACTGTGAAATGAGTTGCCCAAGGAACTGCTCTTGCTACCACGACCAAGGCTGGTCCGTAAACGCCGTAGACTGCTCCATGATGGAACAGACCCAAATCCCTGGCCGAATCCCCATGGACGTCACCCAGTTGTACTTGGACGGAAACGTATTCCCGTCCCTCGACTCTCATGCCTTTATCGGTAGGAAGAACCTCCGAGCTCTCTACCTCAATGGCTCCCACATTGAGGTCATACAAAATCGCTCCTTTCACGGTCTTAAGCAACTCAAGATCCTCCATCTTGAAAACAACTTTTTAGAACGCCTTGACGGCTTTGAGTTTGACGAGCTCGACAACCTGGAGGAAATCTACCTCCAGCAGAACAGCATTTCCTGGATTTCAAATCAAACCTTCCAGCCCCTCCTCAGCCTCCGAGTGCTTCATCTCCATGGAAACAACTTTGTAGACCTTCCTATTTGGTCCGTTACAACGAGTGTGGGGCGCTTGGGCCGAACCCTGTCAGATTTAACCCTCCGGGGTAACGAGTGGTCTTGTGAGTGTGGGTTTACAGTGGCCATGAAGGAGTGGCTCCTTGAATTTCGTGCCAAAGTTAGTGACGTAAGCCAAATCCACTGTGTTGATCAAGTTACTTCCTCCCCGGCAACAAACCTCAATTCCCCGAAGATGGGTAATGGAGAAAGTAGGGAAGTTGTCGTCGTTCGAATCCTGGACCAGAGAAACCACCGGTGTTCATCTTCCACTGACCTCAGCGTTCTTGAGCCGTCCACAAAGGAGACCTCCACGTGGACAGAGTACCTCCCACTTATTATTGGCCTACTGGCCCTTTTTGTCATCATGCTGGTTATTGTTTCTATGATCTTCTATTGGAGAAAACCGCTCCGAGTATGGCTCTTTGCGAAGTGTGGTCTCCGTTTAGATTCTTGCCGAGAAGCGGTGGCAGAGAGGGACAAGCTTTTTGACGCTTTTGTTTCGTACAGTTCAAAGGACGAAGCGTGGGTTCGCCAAGTTTTGGCCACGGAGCTCGAACGACAGGACCCACCCTTCCGCCTCTGCCTTCGCTACAGAGACTTACCCACCGGTGGGACTTACTTGGCGGACACCATTGTTCAGGCCTCGGAAGCATCTCGCCGAACAGTATTAGTGCTGTCACACCACTTTCTCAAAGGTAAATTTTTTGTTTCTGGAAAGAAAAATTTATTTTCTGGAAATCATTTATCCAAATCCAAAAGGCAACCCCTTCATTTTAAGTTACCAGACCTTTTCATTATTTATTGTCTCATACAACAAAGCAAAGTAAAATTGAAAAACTAAAAATTAAGGCCCAGGATCTTGAAGCTGGTATCTTGGGGGTAGCCCTGTCATAGGTCGGGATTCTTTTGATGTTAGTATCAGTATTACCTTATTGTAAAGCTCAAAATCAATCGAGGTCAAAAAGTAAATCAGAACCCACGAAACCCTATCAAAGATATTCTTAAGAAGTTGTTAATATACATAGTCTGAAGGTTTATGATTTAAAACTATCTTCTGAGATGCATCTAAAATAAGTTAAAATTATGACAAAAAATGCCTAACCTAACTAATTTTTCAAATATTCTATTACCAATTTTTATTTCAACTAGGAGAATGGAGCCGAAGTGACGTGAAATCGGCTCATCATTCTGTGCTAAAGGACAGAAATCGAAAGGTTGTGATTATTCTCCTCGGCGACCTTCCCTCTAAAGATCTTGACCCTGACATTCGCCTCTACCTCAAGCATCACACATACATCAACTGTGACGACAAACGATTTTGGGACAAACTCTTCTACGCCCTTCCAGACATCAAGGTCAAAGTGCCTATGTCCAGATGTGTTCAGTCCCGAGGCAGCTCCCGGTCCCACTCTCTTCCGCAATACCATCAGAGCCTCACAAGTCAGGAGGGCCACGCACCTCCCCTCCCTCAGAGTAACCCTCCCCAAATCCCCCAGCAACACTACCACCATATCCTTAACGGCTCCTTCCAGCACAACCAACCAGTGGCCAGACCCACCATGATGTGCACAAACACAGGAAATACTCACACCCTCCTCCCTCCACTCCACCACGGCCCCCCGCTCCCTCCCCAGAGACCCATTGGGGGAAGCAACAGTGCAAATCCAAATCGACATGTGGCCATCCATATTTAGACCCGTGGGGTCAGACAATTAAACCCTAAGACAACCCAGGAGGTCAAGAGAAGCCAGGGAGAGAGAAAGCTATTTCTCATAATTTATTGCGCTTCCATTGTCTCAACCCCAACCGCGACCGCGTCTCATCCGCCAAAACCGTGATTTTGGGTTAGTGAACTGAACGGTTAATTACCAGAATTAAATGACCCTTCTCTAAATTGTCTCCCTAGAGAAAGCCATTTGTAATATTACCAAAAAATAGCTAACAGGCGATAAATGACTGAAATTCAGATTCCCCCGCTAATGTCCGTAATTTATGTCGTCGTCCCGTTTTGTAAGTCAAAAGGATCATCACCATCATCATTCACCATTGTCACCGTGCTGACAATTTTAATTTTTATTACCTTTCAACTCCCATTTTGTACTGACCCGAAATCAAAATAAATGGAATTGACGGAGATAAGAGGAAGCATTAAGTGTTGTCTGGTGTGCTACAAGATTGATTTCAGTTCTCTGCACCATTATTTCATCTTCACGCATCTGCCATACCAGAACCTCTCCGGAGTCATTACAGAGCCAAAGGAGCCCCGCTGGGTCGCACAATAACGTTTATATCTAATTTGCATTTCTAGATGCAAGACATTTTAGCACTTAAAATTTTATGATTAGGAGTTATAAATCATAGCATGGTTTAGTTGAAACAATAAACGTGAGAGATAAGGCAAAGGAAAAGTTGTAAGGGTCATATTCATAACCTAAGTTAATGCTATGCAGCTATTTCTCCTTTTATTGGAGAGCTACGAGATATCGTGAAAGAGCTCTGACTATTTTAATTTTTAATTGAATTGACAATACGACGTGGTAGAAAATTGCCTTTTATTTTCACCCACTTTTGCTTGTGCAGATTGCTAATAATAAAAGGGAGAGTACCTATGGAAGACAATTTGAAACCAACTGTGCGTGAAATGTGTCTCTTCAGCATCTGCCGTGAATCTTTTTTTCCCTCCTCATCTCATCACCCAAGGAGTCAACAGCGGAGCTAATTATAATTAATTGAGAAAGATTCTTCACACCTTCTAATTGCCATAATTCAATGATGAAAAAATGAGAGCGGCTGCTTTTAGCGAAAGAAAGTGAAAAAAAAATCGATGCCCAGAATGTTATTTCTGTATGCGGATAGGTTAATTTGAGCCATTTAAGAAACAAATGCGGGACAATGTGCACACAGAGTTATTTATGGTAGCGATACTTTCAAATTTATTATGAAGTTTCTTACAAGAATTTGAAAATCATTGGCTAGTTCGAGCCGCAAGAACATTACCAGAGAGGCAGATGCTTTTGAAGAGGAATAAAAGATGTTTCATAACACTGGTTAGGTTTAGTCTTTGAAAGGAAACTTCTTTTCATGCTCTCCTGCTCCTCCAGTTACGTACAGAGAGTTTCTTAAGTTCCGTCACAATAACAACCACAAATTAAATGCACCATAAAATTTACTTTCACCAGCGACAGTACATGTACCCATAATTTGCTGAAATGGCAAATTTTGAATTTGAATTCACAGTATTTTCTCAGAACTCCGTGAGGCCGACTGTAAGATCTCTTGCTTTTAGGAGATTTTCTTATTGTGCGGTACTTAAGAAGCGCTCTGTACTTCTGCGGCCTCTTTCTTAGGAGCAATCACCTTCATCATCTTCACAGTTTTAACTGGAAGGAAATTAGGAGGCGTTCCAGCATGCCTCACTGGAAGTTGACATCTGATGCGGAGCAGAAGAAAAAGTTCAGGGAGACATTTAGTCGTGAGCCTAATTTTTCCATGAGAACTTTTAACCGCCGCACACGGCCGCGCTCTCCTCTAAATTATAAAATCTACGCCATGAATTTTTTATTAACTCGAAGATCTCGATGAATCATCTCACTAGCCTTAGTTCAGGTATTTCACTGTCACCAGCTAACTTCAAGACGATGAGTTGAGGGCACTTTGACAGATCCATCCTGGATGAGGCTGTTAATTACTAGTTGTAAAAATGCATTAGCCGCTTAATCTCTGAAAGAGTACAAAGGGATGAGCGGACATTTCTATTGTTCCAGCTACATTCATTTCTGCATTACAAGAGTCCAGGAATAGGAGGACTTGGAAGTGACATGCGACTTTTTTCCTTGTCTCCCGAAGAAACGTAAAAAAGGAGACTTGAAGGCTCTCTTTTGGAAGGGCTCTCCGCCCATTTCCTATTAGACAAAAGGCCTTGTTCTTTCTAATGGAAATGAATGGTAAGGAAGCAGTGGAGGGATTCAAAAGGAATTGAATTGAAGAAACGTAGAGTCAACACTCAATTATTCCAGAACGTCGTCTCCAGAGGCAACAGAGATCTCCTCCAACTCCCTTCATCCATATCTTATTTGTAACAAAAGATTTGGAGTAATGAGATGATAATGGACTTGATAAAAGAATGGACGATAAAGAATCAGGGTAATTGTTCCCTTAGCAGTCCACACCCACATACAGAAGATCAGCCGAGTCATCCGCTCAGCTCTAAAAAAAGTCATCCCTTATTACACAAATTTATCTTAATTTCAAAAAAATAAATCTGAATTCTACTTAATATATTTCGTCTTTTTTACATCCGTACTTCTCTGTGTGTAATTATCATACAAAAACGCTCTCCCACACTTACTCCTCCAGCTGCAATATAGAGGCGATTCTAAATGATTTGAAATGGAAATTTAAAATTTTAAACCTTTTTTCTAGAAATTAAATTCAAGAGTAAGGGAGTGCTGCTGCTCTTCCATGTAATGAAAATACATTTAAGACAAGCCAAGCAAGCCCGTCTTTCGAAAAGTAGAAGGCAGAAATAAAAAACGCCTTGTATTCTAAGACAAGTTATTATTAAATAAAATTAAACAAAAATGATTTGTGTATAGTTAACCGGAATCAATATTGGAAGTCAAAGATAATTCTTCTAGATAAAAAAAATCGCAAAATTTGCAAAAGTGATTTACTCCAATTCATTAAAATTCAGCGGATGAAGCCCCCAAAGGCAAGGGAAGAATGAGAGCATCTCTCTAAATAAAAGCCAATTAATAAAAGCCCCATCAAAAAGGCAGAAGTAGGTATTAATTATTAAATTCGCAGATTCCTGGAAATCTGACAGGATCCACATAAGCCGAATTCCTCTTATTCCACCCGCCCTCCTATTAAAAGCCCATAAGCTGAACGTAGACCACCACTTTATTATTATGATATTCGCACATAAGGGGCCCAGGTAAGAGAACAATAGGGCCATTCCGGCCCGTCCAAAATTTGCATTTTATAAAACAACAACAACACACATTTCTACCTCAAATGAAAAGTCGTTTAATTTTATGAACCTCAATTTAATCATAGAGTAAAAGAGCCTCTCCCAGCCCAATTTTCCCTTTTATTTTCCAAATAAGAAAACAACCTGCCAACCGAAGGACGAGTCGTACTAAAACAAGCTTTTGTGCTTTTCGAAATCAGCCTCATGACCATGTCGAGAGCTCTTGTAAAGGATAATAGCAGAGTAGAAGAGATCATTACGACCGTCTTTTTGCCGAGATGAAATTGTGCGATAACCAAACTAATCACCGACTCTGAGCTCACGACTAATCATATCAGTTTCAGGCAAATTTGCATTCTGCAAAGAGACCTAATAATAGGGACCAAGTGCCCAATTTGTTATGACTCATAATTTGCCCCTCCTCCACAACATTTGCACAAACATTAGCTGTGACGACACTCCATAAAAATCCTCCTTTTCTGCGATTCTGCTCCATGAGTACTTGAAATGAACCAATTTCTTTTTTATAGAAAATCAAGTTCTTATTTGAACAATTTGGCGTTTACGACCTCGCAATAGGAGAATTTCACACCCAATTAGGGGATTAGGAGGCGACGGTATTAAAGTGGTAGAACCTCTTTTGAATGAAATAGAGATGACTTGGGATGTTAGTAGAGGATGAAATACAGTTAAATAAAAAGTGACAAAACGTCAAACTGAGGCTCTCCAAACCTGAAACAATGAAAAGATGAAAAAGTTGATTGAGCATAACTAGCCATAACTTGAGCATCCTTTTCTTGAGTGAGACAGAGATCTTTGATCTCCTTCTGCTCAAAAAAAGACAAGAGGATGAGTCGACTCTTTAACTCATTTTTTGTTACCTTTTTCGTATGCGAGAACAACCCTTTTTTCCTACCTGATGATAAATTAAATGAATCTTGCACATTATAATTTTCCAATGGAATGATTCAAATAATTGCTCTCAACTCTTTGGAGGCTCCCCCACTTCTCCTTTCAGTCAATCTTTTATGACAGCCCAAAAAGGCTGAATTCCTTTGTAAGACAACATTTCCCTTTTGTTTCAAACTGGATTTAGACAAGAGCCTCAAAGAGATGTATGGAAGTCAAAGGAGGTGGAAAGACTTCTGGACAAGAGCTCAAGGTTTTTGTCTTGACTTGAAAACGTTTCCATCAAATGAATCTCTCCATTAAGCTACACCTTGACTCTGCGATAGTGGGAACTGCCTATAGCTCTGCCTAAATTACCGCTTGTAAAATATTTAAAGTTATCTTCAGAACAAGAACAGGTTGAGTTCCCTCTTTGTCTTCTACAACTCAAGAATTCTGCCACTTTTCATTCCCACTCAACATCCCCAAACCATCCATTATCACCTAAATGTCTCCACTTTTCTCTAAACAAAAAAATTCAAGGCAGCCACATATAAAAGTAGTAAAATTGCAAACTAACTAAAACCAACAATTTTTACAAAAACGTTATTCAAGGATCGTGCTTCCAATAGTAACTAAAACTAAGTACGTGTAAGTGACGCGGTCACACAAAATGTCAACAAGGCACGAATTGAGCATTCCTTATGCATTGAACATTTTTTAAATGTAATAACTATTTAGCTTTCTTAAAAAATCTTCCTATCCTAGGAGGAGCTGGTATGGCTAGTTCAATTATAAATACAATTTAATTAGAAATAACAAATTAATTAGAAATGTGCATCCATTTTATCCCATTTTGAGAACGGGAGATTAGCCTCATGGGAATGCACTTCCTAAAGCCATAAATCTGAAGTAACCCAGAAAGACTTGACAGGTTTCTACGTGGGCTCTTCAATTAAGTTTTCAATAGGAGCTTTGCAATGTACACAGTACTTGATGCTAAAATCTAAAAACTGAAAAATATTAGTTTAATTCACATGGATTAGTATTCAGTACACAACCAATTTTGGTGGGTACACCTTGTAAACATTTATAAAAATTTAAGATTCCTGAGGCCCAGAGAGGTTAGGAGCGTTTTGGCTGGCAGGGCTTTGAGCAAATAAGACTTTTTCCCTTCTTCTTATTTCCTTCGAAGGAACTTTTCCCTGACGTTGGTATCTCTGGGGCTAATTAGAAGAATGAAGGATTGGCTCATCATCTTCTTCCGCCGCAGGGACTCCCACCATGAATCAAAAGCTTTTCCACAAAATCCCAGCTACAAAAACTAACTTTGCCAAGTTGGAAAGAGATCCTCCCTTCTCCACTTTAGACCCTTTTTCAAGCGTCAGTAAGAAGCTGTCAACAGAGAGCCAAGTCGTAAAAGCAAAGACCCTCCAACCACTTCTAATATACATGCAGATTTTTATAATTAAAAAATACGCTCAGCTCAAACCATTCTCCTCAAGCACTTCCAATCTTTTTCTCACCAAAACGTAACAGTCACATTACTCCAATTTGAATTTCTCCAATTCGACGTTAATCTAAAAAGTTATGATACTTTTGCAGTCATAGGAGCTGGAGAAGACGTAATAAATTTACTGATTCAGTTTTTACTTTATACGTTATAAAAAGCCATTATTTTATTTTAGTATTATTAGTAGTAGTTAATAGGGTACTTAATAGTCTTAATTTAATTTTAATATTCTTAATTTTAATTTTAAGGCTAAACAAGCCCGTCCTAGAACAAGAGAAATTTGATTTCAATCTCCTAGGATGGGCTTGCTTGGATTCCTTTTTCTAAAATTAAATTAACCTCCGAATCGCCAATTTGTTTGATCTACTATTAAAAATGTTGCAAAGAATAAGATGTAATCAAAATGATTTCTTCATTCTAAACGTTGTAGTGATCCGTTTGTGACTTGTTGTTTGTCACGCACTCATTCGTCTTTATTATAAGAATAAGCAATTTTGCTAAAGAATGATATTGCAAATCATTCTTAAAAGAGACACTTTGCCAAACTTCCTGCTGAATGGGCGGGGTTCGTTCAAAAACTAATCTGGGATATCCCAAAGATTTAGATCAAGCAAGTGCAGAGTAACAACTGAACGCATTAGGATTTATTGCCAATTCCTCATTGATAATACAAATCACTTCAACACGACTCAGGAGGGTCAGAGCACTCGCAAAAGAGAGAGAACCAACGAAAGTTATGATCTAGTAAAATGCTCGTGTGATTTATAGCACTTTCACAAACCATAATCCTATTACGCTATCATTACAATCAAGTGGCTGCCGAAACTGCAGAAAAAGTTTTTCAAACTTAATCACCCCGCACCTCCTCAATTCCTCATTTACCGTCCACGAAACTTTCATTTTACAATTAACTTTTCCCCTTCTCTGATCGTGACAGGTTGGGAATTAGCCCATATTTCCACTTCCAATTTCCTCCTCAACATTTTGATTGAGAATCTAATTATACCTGGAAATACCTGCTCAGCTTTTCTTATAATTCCTTAATCTTTATCATCAAATTCCAAATCAAATTCACAGACGAAATCAAAAGCTCCCTCAAAAATTCTCCCTTCCAAGGTACTCATTACTGTCCATAGTAGTGCATAAAGGTTAATTTTTACTATGCACCAAACAGGACATGGCCCTCCTTCTGCCGTGCCTCAAATCCTATATGGGTAAAATAGGCAATAATTTATTCAGAGAAGCATTCTCACAGAAATCGAACCAACTTAACAACTCAAACCTTCTTACTGACAGCTACAGTTCAATCAGCGCTCGATCAAATCATGTACACAAAATATTTTGTGGTACAAATTTATCTAAACTTTCACTCTACTTCATCCTGGAGCAGCACAACTACTCAAGTGGCTCCGTTCCAATAATCTTAAATTAAAATCTAAAAGCAATTGTTAAATTAAATAATTTCAAAGCATGCCTTTTTTTGAGCGAATCAGAGTAGTAAGTGGGTGCGAGGCAGAGATTGTAGTAAAAAATAAGCAACTCCAGGAAATTACAACTGTCAAGTAAAACTCTTCAGTTTCAAATCAGGATTTTTCATTCTAAAAAAATGAATTTAAAATCCTGAAATTTCAGGAAACGTTAAAAATGGTAAACAGACAAAAACAATAAACGTAAAATATGAAAAAATTGGGTTTGATTTGAGGATTCAAAACTTGTACATTTGGACTTTTTGCACAAATCATATAATTGCACCTTGTATACTAGTTCTAGATAGCCCATTGAAGCCAATTTGAGTAGAGTGTTGGAGGATAGTTTGGCGCAATGTAAATATAACACTTTTTTTTACTAGTTCTCTAAATTAAAGGTTAGATTTTTGATAGATTACACTCTAACGATTTGTCTAAAATTTTTGAAATCTAAAAAATATTTTAAATATTTATTGAAAGTCGTCTTACAATCCAACCCAGGAAATAGAATTACCTCATTCTCATCCCGTATTAAATAGCAATCAAGTTCTGGTTCGTTTATAAATTAAAAATGCAGGTCAGAGCACACAGTATGACTTGAACCGACACTGAAGAATGTGTCCCACAAAAAATTAAATATGAATGAGTAATTTATTAAGTGAAATGGAGAAGCTCCCTGGCTCATCTCGTTAATAAGTCATTTGATAGAAGATGACTACCACCCAAGTCACTCTACTATTTGAACATTATTTTACGATCTCCCATGACTAACATTGCTCTGTACACAAAGACCTACCTAAAGGCACACCTTTCCTACCAATTAATATTCCGTGTCATGTCAAGAAAAAAGTTAAAAAAATGAAAAAAAAAATTGAAAAAGCGACTCTCTCGGTCATGTCCAGCCCAAAAACAAGCTCAGCCACCAACAGCCTAAATATCATGTTTCACACAATTCCATTCCTACAAGTTGCCACTTTTCCACAATAAGCCCAAAGAGGGATTTCAGCCTCCCAAAATTCCAATTCACCGTTTTGAGAAGGAAAACCAATCAATCAAAAATGGCCTCCTCGTCTAAAATTGATTCCCCTAATCCCTTGACATTGCGAGCTCAAGGCACAGCGAGCAGAGGTTTTCCGTCGAAAAACTTTCACTTTCCAAACTTTCTTCTCTGAACCTTTAAGCTTTTCCAACTTTGGAAAAAAACTAAGAAAAAAAAATTGGGTAGCAGGTTCTTTTCGCAAGCCATAAAATACTCACTTGGAAAAAGATACTTAAGAAAATTTGGCCTAGTTGGATGGCCGAGTAATGGAAGGGAAAAGTTTGGGGACGATCACGAAAGCCCGTTTGTTGTACCATTATGTAAAGGAATTTGTAACACATTTAGCTCATCTCCGGTAGAGCCCTTATTCAATTTCAAATTCACTTTTGCCTTCTTTTTTCATACAACAAAAGGGAAATTGCTCCTAAAATTACACCACCTAGACTTTGACTTATTTCAGGATCATGGAATTTTTTCACTAACTTTTGTTACTCTCCTTTACTAATTTTACCTCAAAAGTATCTCAACCTGCTGATTTTCACGCCTGTCAAGGGAGAAAGAAGGAGTCAAAGAGGAAGGACTTAAGGTGGTCGTAACAAAGTCAAATCCATTCTCTAGAATACGGAAGACATAAAACAGGATTCGAATAACAAAAGTTTCGGAGAAAGGAAATCATTCTCCCATTTTTCAGTCAGTCACTCACTGTTGAACCGCGTTTGAAACACTTGGGAATGGACCCATTTCTCGCTTTATTCAGAGCAGAGTGAGAGCAGATGATCAGAATACTTCATGCTCTGTCTCTATCAATACAAAATTCCCACTTCCTTCCCTGCAGAGCCCTTGTAGTTCAGTTTTCCAGAAAGTAGCATTTTCTTTTGTTGGAAACGGCTCCAGTTTCTCCGTTTCCAAAACTCCAAAAACCCAATTGTATCCCAATCATTCTCACCCAGGAAAACAATGGGAGAGGGCCACTTGGCCGCATACAAATGAAAATCAGCCACCTAGAAACGCTTCAACTAACCTACCACACTCAAATTACACTACTTACAAAATAAATCTTCTTCCCAAATTAAGCCTCTACAGCACAATTGAATTAGTCCGTAATTCCGTCCCTTTGGCCAAAGGGATCAATAGGGCCCTAATTCACAGCCCTCTACTAATGACGACTCACTGAACCTTAATTAAATTATTTACTACTCTACGCTCTGGTAATTCATCCTGTAAATACTTCAACAGTATGCAAGCCCTCCGTGAGTAGAAAATCAAAACAATTGTCAGTACCCAATTAAAAAGAGAAAGGCTTGATACTAGTAAATAATGATTTTATTTTGTAAAATATGCTTAATTTTTGTAAGATTAAAATAAACGTGATATTTACAATTTCACCAGGAAACACTTGATTTCAATCAATAAATCAATCACTCTATTTGATCAGCACATAGTTAATTAATATTCCAAAATACCGTAACTACTTAAACTAGCATAAAGTCAGTAATCCGTGTAGAGTACTTTTTTACATATTAAATGTGACTGACGTGCCTACTACATCTTCCTGAAAATGTTTTACCTCTGACCTTAACTACCTTAGCTCAATTTTTTCAGCCGCTTTTAATTTGCAAACAAAGGAAATGCGTTTTAAGATAAACGTAACGAGATCAAGACGAGAGAAAGTCTGACACGGAAGACAATGACAGATGCCTTCCCGCGAGTAGAATTGCAGAATTAATGAATGCTACTCTTTTCACGTCACTTCATCTAAATCAACAGGACTTCTATGCGAGTGCGGCTTTTATAATTGCAAAAACAAACTCTCAAAATCATTCTCTCATTTTCCTTCCTCGATTTTCATTTATGCCCCTGACCCTCTCACCTCTGCAACTACCGTTAACCTCTAATTAGCATAAATGAGATCTCAAAATTGGCAAATAAGGCATTCTTGCTTATTGACAGATGAACGAGTCTATGGGTTATTGGATCAGAAGGAGATAATGGAGGCAAGTGCTCAAGTAACCACTTCGACGCCACTCGTGAAAAAGAGTTATCACCTCAACACAAATTAATTAGAGGGTTGATGAGGAAAAAGCTAAGTGCACTTTCGAATAAACAACGTACAGTTTCACGAATAAAAAATCCATTACTGCTGATTTGAAGATCACTCCTCTATTAGCATCGTCTACGTTATTTGCCTAATGAAAAACACTTACTCGATTCGCCTGGCAGAAAAGTCTTTCGACATTTTACGGCAAAGAAAGTTTACGACTGGGTTTTGTACTGCGTAGAAGGGAAAGTGGATCAGGGAAATCTGCGAGTGTCACGTACTTTATTAGGGCTTCATTTTAATAAAACAAGGAAGTTAATTAAGGGAACAATTGAGTAATAACGGAAGTTCTATTTCATGTCAAATGACATTTACAGTCCAAACTCTTTCAAAACACGTTTCAGGAACATTGGCAGGCTCAGATCTAGATTCAGAATTAGATTTAGAAAACCTATGGCGCTTTCTCCAGTATAGGCTCAGAGAAAAACGTTTTGGCAAACAGTAGAATCGACAGGAAACCTGGAATTTGAAAGGAAACTCCCGCTGACTTCCGCACTTCATAAGTCAAGGAAAAAATGTGAAAGCATCGCAAATCCGATCGCTAATAAAACCAAAAAATCATACTTTTGAAAAACAAAATTATTCAATCAAAGGCATTACGTCTTGTATCATATTGTGCAGAAAATGTGTGCACCAATATTAGATCCAAATTTCCAAAGTTACCTACAACTTTAAAATTGAGATTAGAAAAATTCAGCTCATAAATCAGTTTAAAAAATTAGCATTGACGGCATAATTGCAGTAAATCTGGCAGTATAAAATAAGATACATCTAAAAATTTGCTGAAGAGGTAGAAAATCATAGGAGCAATAAATAGTATTTACGACTGACTCTCTGGCCCATTAAAAATATTATGATACATTTACTCACTTTCCTGCACCCTCTTTCCTAAATTAAATTAACACAGCCTACGACGCCTTAATTAATTAAATGTTCAGGAATATGAGAGAATTCAGGGTGGTAAGGAGTCGTAATAAAAGTCGTAGTTAAATTCCAGATCATCTGATATTAGGCTCGCATAAATTCTTAGAAGCAATTTTCCCTCCCTCCTTGTTTCAACCACAAGTCTTTCATTAGTCTTTTCCAGATTCCCTACACTACACTAAACAAACTTTTAAATGAGGGAACAATAAAAATCGAAATGGATTTTATGACCCGAAACTATCCGCAGAGCCAAAGGCCAACATTGTCCTTCGGCATTGTCCTTCGGTTGTCGTAGAAACCACCTGTTCCCGGCCACTTTCCCTCTCCTTCGTCTGCGTTATCAACCAATCTAAATTGTCCTTCCAATTAAAACTTTACAGCCCATGAACCAAGGACGGGCACATTCCGAACATCCTCTCCAACACTCTCCACATAAAAACTGCATAATTAAATTCTCAATTAATTCCCGCAGCGGAGTTTCTGCGAAAAAGTAATAGGAGCCTGCACGGTAACTTTGGCGAAACCAGCCATTACCACTCCTCTCTTTATATACTTTATTTCACAATTTTACTAGCGCGTTCTTCCCACCTTACCGCATTTGCGGCTCCCGGAAAGAAACCGCAACGAGACAAAATCGGGTCTTCGTTCTCGCAAATGAAATTTTCTATTCAAGTACTTTGGAAATAGATTCACGGATAATTTCCTGACAAGACAAGGTTGTGGTCTTGACAGCACTCACTCAGGAATCGGAAATGCTTATTTTGGTTGAATTTGAGAATTGAGGATACATATTTGTGCGAAAGCGCAAACCTACATTCTACTTCTAGAATGCTATTTACTTTTTAAAATCTAGCCTTTTTATAACATTCTTAGGCATAAAATTCACAACATAGTTACTTCATCAACTGGAGAGAAGGTAAACTAGTGAAAATTTTCAAATCTAGCCTTCCTTGCCACTGTTCCGGCGGATTGTCCTTTAGCGACTTGCGATTGTCAATTACTCTAATGATTTGGACATATAATTTTGGTCTAGAGTAGAGTGACATTACCAGATCTTGGTACCATGGGAGCACAGACGGTAATATTCAAATCTTATAATTTATACGTAGCAGATGCTCCTGATCCAGAAACTAAATAACGAGTTACCACACCTTGGTTATAGAATGAGCTCATTACGAACTATACAAAATTTCATTCAATTAAATCGAAACGAAAAACAACAATGGAGTTTTAATAATCCTACGCATGTGTTGAGGGCAATGATACCAAATCATTCTACAAAATGTCTGTATTACTGAAGTCGAGAATTTCTGCCGAAAAGTTTTGTAAAGGATTTTAAAGCGGACTAATTAGCCAGTGAGCAAATAGGACGAGATTCCCAGTAGTAGATTCCCAACATAATTTAATGCTAATTTATTGCCTTTGTTTCAGCTAAACGTCTTGGTGTTAGGTTGAAGGGAAAAGCGTCAGAGAACTCCTTCAATCTCAGAATCTCTGTGCAAATAACAACGATTTTTATTCATTTGGACTCTGGGCCCTTGACAAATGGCCCACAATTCAGAGGCATGAGGAACGACGCTTGAGGAGCCCTTTTCGACGAGAGTGACACAATTTATGTCCACCTTAGGTCCAAAATGGCCGATAAGTACAATGCTAATCAGCCCACCATTAATCACAGCCCCTTCATTTGTTTCTACTTTTTGTACTAGAAATTAATTCTTGCAGTTTTTCCCTGCCAAAAAATTCCCTTTACCCCATTGATCAAGACATAAAAATTCTGGATGGTGGTAGAAACATATCTGTAAATTAGGCAAGAACCTGAAAACATGGTAACTCCTTTGCAGCCAGTGAAACTCTGCCAAAAAATTCCCTTTACCCCATTGATCAAGACATAAAAATTCTGGATGGTGGTAGAAACATATCTGTAAATTAGGCAAGAACCTGAAAACATGGTAACTCCTTTGCACCCAGTGAAACAATAGGAGTCAAACTGGTCTACTATATCAACAGGACACAAAATGAAGTCATCTGTCTCCATCAAAAAGTCACAAAATCGGATCTTGACGTAGTAAAGAAAAGTTACCAATACAACGACGACCGTTTTATTGACACCTTGACTTTGACTGACCTTCTGAAACTCCGCCTACGAGGATTCCTTGACAAAGAGAGTCTTTAAAAACCTACCTTAACTTTTCGTCAATCCTCTTACAAAAAAGGTCATAAAAAGTGATCAGACATCACTTCATGAAACGAATCCTGCCCAAATCTCAAAAGCCTTGTAATAAAAACCGCTTCAGGAATTTTAGTGCTACTTGTTGAAGTCCTCCTTGTTAAAATTACAGAGATAAAACAAAAGAGATAATTTTGGGTGACAAGAGAGGAGGGGAGCGGTTCTCTTCTCCAATCGCTGCGGCTGGAAACCCCGAACATTAAAAGCAGAAGCCCATGTTTTATTTCTAGCCTTCCATCGATAAACTATGCCTTCTCAACCTTATCCAATTTCACATCACATCCCTTATACAGAAAATGAAATAGAGCTAACCGCTGGCACCTCAAAGGAAAAGTGTCACAACATTTACACACCCTCAACCTCTGCTACAGTTACGCATAAATCCCAACCGCTTCAACACAACTAAAAATATCCTCCTGTATCCGGAGCTGTGAAGGATTATCTGGATAGATTTGAATCCGCTTGGTGGTAGAAAAAAAATGGTGGCTGAAAATATTATTTTTAATGAAGTCTTGTGGGCTATTTGAAAGTGTGAGGCGTAGGTAACAGCAGCGCTTGGTGTTCTATGAATAATAGAAGAAGAATAAATGATAATTTCAATTCGAAACGTAACAGAGCCCTTACCTCCCATGGAGATTGAAATACTCCAAGGAAAGTTCTTCCTTTCAAGATCTCATTTTATTGCCCTTTAATTCATCCTCCCTTTTGAATTTCAAAGGAACTCCTGCTCGAAGTGAAGTTTAACGTGCTAAATGGCGGAACAAAAGAGAAAGACACTTCAGAATTTTTGAATGTTCATAAGCCAGTAGTCAATCCTACAAATACCACACACACACTTTTCGAAAGCGTACCTCTCAAAAATTTAAAAAATAAAATTGGAAATATAATATTTTATTACTACAAAAAGACAAGTAGAGCAGTAGCAGCCCAAATTAATCAAATCAATAATTTAATCAAAATGCCAAAAGTATTTCATTCTAATTCATCAAATTTATTTGAAAATTAAATCCTTTTGCCCAATTCAAACAAACAACACCTGATTTCGACTTTCATTTAAATTGAACCTTTTAATGCTCAAATTATTTAAAAAAAAGACACATCCACTTCAGCCCATCTTCAAATTACTCTTAATCCAGACAACATTATTTGCTTTTTGAGATCCGTCTCCCTTGAAGTGGACAAGAGTAAGGGCCCCTTAGCATGATATCCAAGATACTCGTGTAATTGACCTTCCGTGAATAGACAAAGGCCTCAGAAACTTATGATCATCAAATTACTTGGCCCACTTTAGTGAGGACCTCCTTTAAAAGTCTACAAGTGGAATTTCATGAAATCATGATCCACTCATCATTGTTCATCGAAAATTTCAAATTTTCCAAAACAGACCCTCCCTATCACGGGTCGATTCGAAATGATATTTTTTTTTAAATTGGGAATCTAAATTGTGTGAATTCCATTGTTGGACTAAAATGTTGAGAAGGAAGGTAGTCATCACTTTCACTCGACAGTAATTATTATCAGGGCTTCTTTGCCATGAAAAGCCTCCAGATAGGTAAGAGGCCGTGGGAGAAATAAACAAGGAATCTCCAGCAACCCTTAAAAATTCCTCACATCTTCTTAGAAGGGTTAAGCAAACACGATCAAGTCACCACATACCACTTCCCAAGTACTTCCATGATCTTTACATTGAGATGGGATAAGTAGCATAAGGGTCGTCATGAGGTCAATTCCAAATAGGTAAAAAATGTGTTTTCCTAAATGTATATTATTTTATTAAACATTTGAATGTTCTGTCTTCCTATCCTACCTGTGGAAGAGTCAAATTGAAACATCTCCTACTTCAGCCCTCCTGTCCACTTAAGAAATGTCGTTTTCCATTTGCACGTGTGTTGGAGGGCCCTTGAGAGTGCTTTTGAAACGTCTCCATATAATTAACATTATCATGGACCTCTAAAAAACCCGAAAAGGTATCAGGTTCCTTCCCTTATTTTTTGCATCGTGGCAAGAGCTAATAAGACCTCTGACACTTGACTCCAGCCTGTCACCAGCCAGAGGCCCTTAAGGTCGGGCATAAAGACGACGAAGCTATTAAGGACCAGTCGAGGACAGAAACGATCTTATAAATCTCTTCTAATAACCAGCGTTCCCTGGAACACAGAGTCAAGATGGTTTTATTACATTCTCAATCCGTCCTTACGCTCATTCCACTCCACTCTTTATCTCAATTACATCTTCTGCAGAACTCGGATTAAGTTACGTAAGATGTTGGTTCTTCAGCCGATGCCAAATAAACGTTCGCCAAACACAAAGTATTCTCAACAGTAACAAGGATCATGAAAGTGTAGTCACAAATTTAATTGGCACAAATAGCACAGCAATATTTATGTATGCAAACGCCGCTATAATAATTACAAAAACGCATTTTAGCAAATTCAACCTCAAACCTAGTTAATTTGGGCCATGCATCAACTATAGCGCGTTGCAAAAAGAAAAAAATAATCAATATTAAAATTTTAATTTTTTATTGATATTTATATAAACATTTTGCTATCAAAAATTTAATATAATATATAAGCCATATATTAAAGATATTTTGAAGTGAAGTAATTATGCCCTAAATAAATAATAGAATGCGTATATAATCTATACAGCACAATAGTATACCGTGTTTTTCAACATAAACTGAACACCTCGAAATAAACAACTTATTTATTTTGCTCAACTATGAGGAGATTTTGAGGCAAAAGTAATAACATAATTCAAGGTGAATCGTTGTCAACACTAAGACAAAATCAATTTACAACAAATCCAGCTTCATAAGATTGGCTATTGACCATAGTAACAAGATGAGGTTTTCAGTTTCTAGTGAAAAGCACGGTATACATAGTATAATAGTATATATATATATATTATCCTAGCGTATGTAATCAAAAAATCTAAATTTCCATCAAATTTTGAACATGAAGTGAACAATTTTACGACATGTTCACACGTTCAAATTTTCTTTCCGCTCCTGTTGTCTTTATGACGGGTGCAATTATTTTGACCTGTTGGAAACCATTTTATTCTTTCACTCAAATGCTGGGTCAAAAACTTGGGCTATCTTCTTCATCTCTCAAACAAAGTTCATCTTCCCAAAGTTCATCACTTCTTGTAAAAGTGTTGCTGGTTGTTTGTAATTGAAAGAATTTTCCGGTCAACGTTTCATACTTCACACTTTGGAAGAATCGGACCAGACTTGCGTTTCCTGGTCTCACATTGTTTTATCATAATTATCTCATCACAAAATGTACTGCTGATCGCGTGTGAAAAATCCCGCTACACTTCTGCCAAGAAGTTCTGATAATTTTGGTGTCACATTTTGACACTTCAATAGAAACGGAAATGTAAAAAGGCACACAATTCTGAGAAACACCTTTCAGAGGTGTCAGAAACAAAGTGAAAGCAACGGCAGCCGTCCGTGAAGTGACAAAGAGGTGACAACTGAGGCACATCAGCCAATTAAAACGATTTCCCGGTAATTAGAACCATTAATTATTAAACACAAACGCTTTGTAGATTCAGTGTTTCACAGGCCCCAATACGGCTCAAACATTGTAATAACTATAATCGCTACATTTTAAAACAAATTTTGTACTTTCCCGTGCGAGCGTTTACTGAAATGTATGAAAAGCGCAGAGTGATTATTGAATTACGATGTAATATTCTATACAATTTTGTGAAACGCTCCTACTGCCATCAGTTTTTTTCAATTTTCAATCTGTATAACAAGATTTACAGTATAATTTTCATAAAGAATGATACAAAATTTCATAAAAAATATACATAAAATTTTGATTTTCGTTCTAGTAAAATTGGTTCTAGAATACTAACAGGTCTGTTGTATTATCCTATACCTTTGTGAAAATGCGAAAGGATATCGCCCATTTTTAAATTATAAAGAAAATGTTCAGAGTAATATCAAAACGCAAAGTAACGGCGGAGCTGGACCTTTTTACTTATTAGGCTCAAATTACAAGAAAAAATGAATCCCTTGTTCCTCGTAGGCCATAAAATAGTTTGATGTTCTACAGAGACACATAAGGCCTCCTTTCATCAGTGATAAAGTGTTTCATTCCAAGATCATTTCACACCACACATATGCCTGACTTCCGTCGGATACGTATATTCCTTCTACAATTGACTTCCAGCTCTATTAAAAAACTAAATGCTTAACTTTCCACCTCAGATTATTTATTGGCCTATTTGTTATTTTTCTCAAATCAAATTCAGAGTGAAAAGTTTTAGGAAATGTGACTTATTAGCTACTTGTCAACCTTCCAATAATGTTCAACCAACACTTTTCCAAAGCTCAAAATTGATTGTCAAAGCAAATTCAGAGTGAAAAGTTTTAGGAAATGTGACTTATTAGCTACTTGTCAACCTTCCAATAATGTTCAACCAACACTTTTCCAAAGCTCAAAATTGATTGCTTAAGTGACACCGAGTGATTTTAATTTGGAAAGCCAACAAGCCCGACCTAGAACAGAAAATTTTAAGTTCTCTCCCGCTCCTCCTGTTCTAGGACGTTCATGTTTGGCTAGTCTTAAATTAAAACACATTATGACTGTCTATGGATCAACAATTAGGGCGGGAACGTTGGAATTTGAGACAAGAATTTGAGTGTTGGAATGCAATATGTAGTATTGATGTGCAATTGCTAAGCACGCACGCACGAGTTCCGATTGGCTAATCACAACGTATGGCCATTAAAAAGAAGACAATTGCTATGTCGAATTCGGTTTTGATATCCAGCATTCTGTCGCACGCGTCCCTACAAAACCTCTACAGTGCAGCGCTTCTTAATTAGATTTGAGTTAAATTTATTTTACTATTGACTTCAAGTCATAAAACAAACTTCTCCAAAGAGCACTCGTATTGTGATATTCAAATAGCCTACGAGGACAAATTCTGGATTTTAATACAAAACATTTTTTCAAGCACGATGTCTACTTTCTCTGATATTCGTATAGGACACTAAAAACACTCTGTACTCTGTGACGGACAGCATTCTGCAAAACTTCTTCATAAAACCATCATTGAAAATCGGCGAAACAAAAGAAACCTTCTCGCTTTGAAATGATATGATGATACAAGTATTAAATACTACTTTACGGCCTGAAAGCGATCCATCGTGACACTCATCATCATTTGCGTCAAGTAAACCACATTTATTTGCATTTGTCTCCCACTGTCTTGTCACAAGGCATTAGTGCGAACTGTTTTTGATGACCAATGCACGACCACCGATTTCTCTCCCTTCGACACAATCGAAATATTTATATCGTCACAATATCCGCTCGCATCAAAAACCAGCCTCATCACTTTTCGCCTTTCAAATCCATCGCTGCAGAAATTTGGAAACAGAAAACACACACACGAGCAGATAGTATCGAAATATTAGAAAACGGCGAATTAACTGGCGAAAGTTGTATCCAATTCATCCACCTCTGAAATAGAGGATATGTTTCGAGGAGAATGTTTAGCTAAAGTAACAAAAGTAGTCTTAACGCTTCTTGTAAATTGTGACGCACGAGAATTAATAATAGAGACATGTCTCATAAATGCCTTTTTCCCGTAGCACCATGGGGCTTCTTCTGTCTTTTCATCAATCCATGTTACTTTTTTAAATTAATCGAGACTCTAAAAATGTTGTTTAGGCTACGTTTAGCCCCAACGTTTGCATCCCAAAAATCAACATGAATCTGCTCCCTAAATTAATGATGTGTCCGGAAAAACAATGCCTTGAGATTCTCTGGACATCTTCTATCCACAAATCCAAAGTTGAGTTTGAATAGGAGCTGGAAGCCTTCCTGGGGCCTTGTCAGTCATATCTTCCAAAATCTAAAACACAACCCACCTAGAGATCTCTCCGCTGAAGTCCGTCAATTCCAGTCAATTTAAAATCGAGAAGGCGCGTAGGCGTACGACACGTTAAGGAGTGCAGTTTCCCATTTATTTAAAAAAAAACCAGCACGAGGCAAAACTTAATCAAGCCCCTACGTTCGCTAACCCTTCTACGTCCGACGCTGGTTCTAGCTATAGCTGTTTGACGCCCAAAACTTTTCTGCCGTTTTTTATCCCGAAAAATATAGCCATAAAATTGCCTACCGCTGTGTCACTGAAGAGCGGCCGCAGCACAGGAAGGAGAGCTTGGGCATAATTTGAAATGACAAAATTTAGCCCAATTTGTGTAACAACTCTAGCT